>WJFA01000480.1:0-36733 GCA_009870155.1 Pseudobourletiella spinata
CCTTCCGGATTGCTATGAAATTACCCATAATAACTTTGGTGTCCCTGTAATTATCATCAGGATGTATATTAACCTATGTGTATGACCTTACCAAAATTGCAGTACCCTTTTATCTTTGTCAGTGTCCAATTGTACAAGAATGCATTGCAATGTAATGTAACTAGGAGATGGAGAGAGTCAGAGTAATTTTACTTCACTTCCCTAGAGGTTTCCTAGAGGTGAGACTGCTATGTAGATTCCGGCCTAGCTAGACGGGATAGGTAACCAAACACTAACATCGCAGTCTCACCTCTTCGGAACTACATGAAGATCGTCGAATTACGATCAGATCTACATTTTCTGAAGTCACGAATCACCAAATCTTCAATGTTATGCAGCAAAACGGAGGAAAGCTTTGTCCTAGGTTCAGTAGTCATAGTCAGTGTGAGAGAGTCGAGTGTCTGATACAGAAATTTGAGTTTGAGACACTTCGTGAATGAATAGGCCAGGAACAATTTAGGAAGAACTGAGAAACACCGCTAAAAGACGGAATCATATTAGTTACACAGGTTAATATCAGTCCTTTTATTTCTTTTAAGTACAGATTAGATAATTAAGCGAAGCGAGATTAATTAGTTTGAGTACAAGCAGGTCTACAAAACTACGCCCGGTTCAAAATTAGCACCCGAAATCCCGCAATGTGATTTAGTGTAGGTAAGGAATATCTTTACATTGTTAGTCATTACTATTAAGAAATCCATCCAGTCGACAAAATGTCTGTTCAAAAACTCTGTGTAAGTCCACACCAGCTGTAGCCATTACAAAATCTTCCAAAGAAATTATGGAGCAATATCGACATGGTTAGGTAGACGATATTAGCTAATAGGTTAGCTATTCCAACGTTTCGTCGCCACACGACAATCGTATAGCGGTCGTTGAACCTTAATTTAGAAGGAGCTTGTTGCTTATACAGATACCAAGTGACGTTTGACGTTATTAACAGAACACTACAACCTACAGCACCATACCTAGTGTTGTTATAGTACCTGGGGAGCTCGGAAAGAGCTATAGCGTGAGCGGAAGGATTTATATACCTACTTCCGAATAGAGGGTGTATATCCCATTTTCAGAGAAACCCATTGCACGTATCTACAGCAGGAGTAGCGAGAGATAAGCGCGAACGCACTGGTATACTTACTACCTGCCACGTTAAAGATAGAGAACATTGTATTGTTAGCTCGAGAGGAAAATGGAGCTTAATTAAGAAATACGATTCCCACGGACCTTGACCTCGGTCCATTGAACAATATGGGAATGTAATGCAAAGAAGTTGGCACACCGCATCAAATTATCGAGCAGCTGACTCATTCGCGAGGACCAACTAAAATGACTGCTGAGAATATAATAGGTGCTCTGTACATTGGCACCTCTGATGAGATTATATAACATTAAAGGATCACAATTCTCCAGAGATCATATACCCTTCAAGGCTTAACCTTAAACTGATAATTCCAAATCACATCATGGTACGGACAGTAGATAGAAACAAATTTCACTCAACCATATCAATTATATGATACTGTGGTGGAGGGGAATTAGAAAAACATTGTAATATTAAAAACTGAAGTAAATTAATAACACCATAAATCAAAAAACTGATGGCGATAAGGAAACTTTTACTGATATTAATCGTTTTAATGAGAATACATTCATTAAATTAACGCAGATGTAAAATAAATGAGACGGATACGACGCCTTTGGAATTTACACGCTGCACTTAATCGGTGTAGGTACAAAACATTACACACTCGTAATGATAGAGTAATGAATGATCATAACCACAAGTGTATAGACAAATTACAGTATTAGTGCCGCTAATCACAATAATAATAATAATAATATTACAAATAATAATACACGCTGGCATTGATAGATAAAATGTTAAGAAGTTAATGTTCATCCAACAATTTCAAATGTTCTTTTCGGTAGAGATATTCGCATGTGAAAAAAATTAGTAGTGTGTGCGGAGAGAACTCGAAAAATGAGGAATATAACATGGTAATAAAAATAATACAAAACATGAGTGGGTGGTTGGCTGGGAGCTCCAGAGTTGCGGTTTTTCACACCTCCAAAACTTACCTATGCTTCGGTATTCGAATTGTTGTCTATGTTGATTTCACTTTTTTTCTTTGAACATTCACGTTGAATAAGTTTGCTTATATAAACTTCAGTCTCAGAACCCTGGAGGTCGGGCATTTTATAGAGTGCCTTAAGAACTTTCTCTCCGCCCACGTGCATTACCAACGCATGTAAAATCGTTTTCATCGTTTTAATCGGCGTCAAGTCACGCGTATTAGGACCATTAAAAGGGTTAACTTTGATGAAGGCATGAAACTCTCTGATGATGGAGTCCAAATCAAAGTTGTAGTTATGGTCAGATCCCCATTCGGAAAACTGCTTCAGTAGCTTCCACTGACATTTCATGACGAGGTCCAACAGTCGTGGGTTGTTCTTCATTTGCAGGGTGTCATTTAGGAGTCGAATGAGACCACTATTATTAGAATCACGATCATTAGGATTTTCATAATGGAACTTCCACAATGAAGGGTATACCGGACTCACCAAATCACTGCGTTCGGATCCGAATGTTCGATAACTCGAACAACCAAAACGTTGACTGTTTTGCAAATAAACGTCGCATCCGGAAGGATGGTAATGTTGGGATCGATTATTAGCGTTAGAAGATGATATATCAGCTCCCGGACTGTATTTTTCGTTCCATTATTTGCGAGGGGCGAGGGACCTTGCTTGTATAACTGTAAAGTATTAGTTCAAAAGTCCTGAATATTTTCCAACTGAGATGATCGGTTTAATTTTTTAAGTACTACTAACAGCTTGGAGAAGTTGCACTATGCAGCGGTAGAGTTGATTCATTTCTTGGATCTTCTCGGGAGAAGAGCTAGATAGCATGGGTTGCAACTTCCGCAACTGCATTGTAATGATAGAAAGAAGGTGATCGACACGTTCCCCCATCACCTGCAAAGGCCATAAAATGTTGTGTAAGATCAAATTTAAGTATTTTTCGCTGTTCCGAGTAAAACTGATT
Organism: Pseudobourletiella spinata; assembly: GCA_009870155.1. Lineage (NCBI taxonomy): Eukaryota > Metazoa > Arthropoda > Collembola > Symphypleona > Bourletiellidae > Pseudobourletiella > Pseudobourletiella spinata. The sequence continues at coordinate 3,086 of WJFA01000480.1, forward strand.
GTAATCACATACATTGCTGACTTCAGGGTCGTTGATAAATGTCTCCAGCTGTACAATCGCTTCCATACTCAGGCGCAAATCTGGATTACCGACCTGGGAGACTACCAAATCCAAAGCTTGCGCGGCACGGGGGACAAGCACGGGAAGCGCTGACAGAGACTGAGGCAGCGTCATGACACTATTTCTTAAAATCAGAATAAAATAGCAAATTCACAAAATTGCACTCGAACCAGTAGCAACTCCAAGAGATGGGAGTGAAAATATCGAGATTTCCTTCGTCAAAAAAGCAAGGAAACGAGGTCTGAAGACGGAAAACTTTGTGGTTCTTGAGCTAACCAGCAGTCCTCTGCAGACAAGAGTTCGACGCAACTACTCTCTCACTTACAGTCTCTCTACGTCAATGCGGCATATTCAAAATGGATAGTACAATGACGAAAGCTCTAAAATATTCTAGGATTGCCCAAGGCACCTAATCATTTAAATTCCAATAGATGCTACATAATTAGTTTTACCGTCGAGGTGGGAGATTCACAGGCACTTCTTTACTTAGGTGGTCCACACTGGTGTCCAATAACTGCAGAGGAGGCATCGGCATCAGGTCTTGTGGTCCAAACATATTATCAATCATGTCATAATTAATCTGATACTGCGGAGGAAGCTGATGCCTGCAAACGGAAGGAGCTTAGTCATTATTCATTACCATAATGGAGTTTGACTCATCCGTAAAAATAAGATCATACATCACAAGGATACAAGAAAGTGGGTGAACAAACCTGTTAGGCTCAACAATATTTCCAACTCCCATACCGCCCTGACCCATGTGATTTGGCCCAAGAATGGTAGCATTCAGATTTCCGTAAGTATCTCGCCTCGCCGTGTTTACATTGCCTAACGGGGGTGAGCCATGTCCCGGGGATATGCTGAGTGCAAAAAATTAAAATACTTCAGCTGGGTTTTAAAATTTCTTCAACTGGTACAGCAAACTGTGTTATCATACCGCTGTTGTCCGTTCACAGGTGGAGAGTAGTCACCGTTAGGACTCCCAGCCTTGCTTGCCACTGACTGCCGAGGCTTCGCAATTCCCCTCTCTTTCACCAGGGTCTACATTACGTTTTAAAGAGTTAATTTTCTCAATTTCACAAATGATAACAACCTCTAATTTCCATTAATACATAATAAATCCAACCTTGGATTTATCGTCCACAGCCGACGCACTCCCATATGTTTGGTTAAGGCTATTATTGGAAGCATGTGCTTCATTGTTCGTTTTACTAGACTGCTTCAGCGTTGACCCACTTTTGCTGCCAGCGAGTGTTTTCGTGTTACCCGCCGAGGCGGGTTGCTTTGCGGGGAGGTTGGGCCGAGCCTTATCCAGCAAACTCTGGATTGCAGTTTTCGACGATGGCTACAAAAAAAGCGTAATTAGGAAGGAAAAGGAAAACAGCCAAACCTGTGAACTAACTGTCCATGCGGGAGAACGCGTACCTTTAATTTGCTCGTTGCTCGTGACATACCCTCATATCCTAAATGCATCATGAACGGCAATATTACTTCTTGAGCCCGCTTTCGCACGTCGGGATTTCGGTCTTCGATGCATGCGTACACGTGCGGTACACAAGCACTCAGGTCATCTTTGTTGACAGTCTTCACTGTGATAGGAAAAAGGCAAATATATATTACCGTGACTAGTATGATTTCGTGCAACTTTAAGACTGAAACTGCCGTGACATCATCCCCTTATGTGCTGCACAAAAATTACCATGTGCTGAAACATTTTAAACGGTGAAATCAAACTTACACACAGGCAACCGCACTGTCAGCCACTGAAATACTTCTTGACGCAAATAGGGATTGCCTGCTTTTAAAGCATCGGCCAAAACTTCACGTTGAAACACTTCTTTGATGCCAGCATTTTCTGCCCACGTGTTAATGCAGGCTATCACCGTGTTCCGTATGGTGGACTATAAAATCAATTCAGGGCTTCATTACTTACTAACCACGGGGGCACTGCTGGACCAGATGTAAAACTTACCTTGCTGTCTGAGAGGCCTGAGAGCATATTGGGTAAGAGAGTAGGAAGATGTTGCTTGCAATGAGGCCCCAACACGACGCCTAAATTCTGGCACACTAAGAACGCGTTGGCAGATAAGTTACGATTTGAATCCTGCAGACGCTCGGCCAGAGCATTGGGCAAGTCTCCCAGGTTCGGTTGAATATTCTTTGCATTGCTAATAATAGCAGAAATTTTATCCAATGCTTCCTCCCTAGTTTTCCAATTTTTATCTGAAAGGCTCTCCACCAACTGAGTCGTTAACTGAGAGCTAATGTCAATTCTTCTATTTGGATCATCTGTAATTCACATAGGCGATTATAAGATTTTAATTGTTTGACACGGGGTCAAAAAATCAGAGTGAGTTGACATACCATTTTCGACTGGAGCCGGTGCGGCAGCTTTCACCTCATTCAATTCTTCTAAACTTGGAGTCTTAGCAGTATCTCGTTTGTCCACTGGTTTCCGAGGGATCGTTCCAGGTTTTTTGGGTGAAGGAGCTTTTTTGGACGCGGTACTTCCGGCTGAGGAGGTCTTCGATGGGGGTTCAGCAGGTTTCTCAGTCTTGGCCGGTGCTTGTTTTGGAGGGGGCTTTGCTGGAGCAGGGGCAGGTTTCGGAGCCGTAATGACAGCTGTTTTGGCAAAGTCTTTAATCTAGTAGGTAAAATGAGATTAAAGGTAAGCTTCACAATGGAAGGGTTGTAGGATAAGTAAATCGACTTACTTTCTGAAGCTTCATAGCGTCAAGATCTTGAAATAAAGGATTCATGACTTTCTCTCCGGCAGCTTTCAATGCGACTCCTAGAGCTTCTGATGCGGCATCACGTACGGCAGGGTCTGAAATTCAATATGTAGCCATTAAAAATCGATGGCAATACTACTAGCGTGGACATCTGAGACATCAATGACTCATAGTGTACGGTCCACAGTACAAGATTATTTGCTCAGTAGCACTGCATTGGATGCAGGGTCTTTGCGTACAACACTTATTGATTCAACATGTACCAAAGACGCACCTGACTCATTTACATTCACAAGTAGCGCAGTGTGGAACGGCTTCATCAGCTTCTTGTCCACCATGGTCTTATTCGGGATTTTTGAAAATGCTCGGGCAAGAAAAGCAGCTGTTTCGGTTTTTACCGCTGGATTCTTGCTTTGTAACGAAGTAATGACGTCCTCCTGAATATGTTCCAAGTTGGACTGGAAAAAAATATCCGGAAGATATTTAGAAATCATTATGAAATTGCAAGATGATTCATGAATTAACGAAGGAAAATCTTAAATTACCGCAACAAAACAAGCATCGATGGCTTCCCTCATGACAGCTACGACGTTAGGTTTTTTCTCTTTAAATTTTTCTAAAACTGTTCCGATACAAGATGCGGCATATGGGGAAAACTTTTTCTTCAGCCCACTTGCCAATCCTGCGAGGCATTTACCAGCTGAAGCTACGACGACCACATTAGAATCTTTACCAATGATTCTTTTCAAAGTTCGCACTAGATCGCCATAGTCTCCAGCCTCTAACTTCTGATTTTCCGTCACTAGTTTTTCCAACACATCCATTGCCTCTTTCCTCTCCTGCCACTTCTTCGCTTCAGTTTTCTCGTAGAAGTCTTTAGGAAGTTTTGATAAAATATCGACAGGATCCAGGAGGTCGTACGGATCAATTTCAGGCGCCGCAGCAGCATCAGTCTGATCAATTTCTACGAGCCAAACATAAACGAAGAGCTAATTTTTGCCTAATTCATAGCCACATTAAAGGTTGATCAACTCAACGTTTTAGATGAAAATAATACGGTTACCTTCTACTTCAGCATCCCCACCCTCCAACATGGCTTTCTCTTTCTTGGCTTGCTGAGATCTTAAGTATCGCGTAGGCTGAGGTTTCCCCTCCAATTTGTTGAATTCCACTTCAAGTTCTTGAAGCTATAGAATAAAATTGATTCACATCAGGGTTCAATTTTAAATAAAATTTCAGGGACGTTTCATAAATAAAAATAGAATTTTTATTACCACAACAGGTTTGAGGGAGGCTAGTTGGGGCTTGAATCCCGCACCAAGCCAATGGTATAGCTCAACAGTCAACTTCTTCACTTCATCTCTGACCCCCTTGTCACGATCTTCAATCAACGGCAAGACCTTCTTAAGTAGCAACTTGAGATTCAAAACTTTTGGTCCAAATTCTCTGCAAGGTCACAGAAAGAACACATATGATATGTAAGAAAAGTATCCAAATACAAATCTTCATCCTGCCGCCCACGTATGCACTCACTTGCAGCCCTGTGTTGTTATAGCAATGCAGCCAGCGACGATTCGGGGATTTTTATGATCCATCCCTTTCATAAGCTCCTCCAGCACAGCCTCGAACTTCTCAATCTCGATGCACATTAAGGAAATCTCATTGGCCAGCTCCTTGCTCCTGGCCTTAGCCGCAATTATACATTTGGCAACAATCCCGCTCATGACTTCCGGAACGAGCCTCCCCGCCACCGATGCATTCTCCATGAATAGAAATGTGACCTCCAACCCTTTCTCCTGTGCGGCTGCATTGGAATCAAGGGGGAGCTTCCGTACAATACTGGAATATTTGTTCCATTCTGGAGATTTCTCATCGTCGATTCGCTTGAAAATTTTGACCAACTCTTCATAACCCGCCACTCGAGCCTTCCAATTCTGCAAAAAAAAACAGTAGATGACATGTGCCACCCTCGTCACAATCCACATTCCAACAATTCAGTCCTACATGTAATCTCCGCCCACATCATCCTCACTAACCCATATACACATATTTACACACCTCACTCCAGCCGGTAACGGGAATCGATTCCTCTTATCTCCTCCCTCCCACCGAAATAGTATACAACAATCCATTGTCTGTACTTCCTGTATATATAATTCTCCCATCCAATGGTCCGTTACTCAAGTGTCCACGACTCGTTCGTGCACACAAGGATGCGGAAGGTAAACAATGAGTGGGGTCAACCTTCTCTACTGATTGAGTAAAAGTTCATGTGGGTGGAAACGGAGCGGCGCAGGGAATGCGGACAGAAAAGTGCACAGGGAAAATGAGCCGAAAAAATTAATGACTTACTTTATGTGTACACCGCTCTTCCAACGGAAGTTTGGAAAAATCCTGCTCGTCCTCAGCCATCCTGAATTCCGAGCCTTTTCACTTCAATCCGAATTGAGTATAATACTTGGTCACGGGAGAAATTTTGAACGGGGGCCGAGGAGGAGAAGAATTGACGTCTTTTTTGTTGACAACACGATTGAAAATATAGTGGGAAGATTCAACGAACTAACTACTTACAAGACTATACAGTACAGTGTGTGTGAATCCTCAGCGCGGCTACTCTCCACACCGTCCAATAACTGAAATCTTTTGAATTCGTCATCCTCTCCCGTGCTATCGATGTGCAGAGAGGAAAAAGGAGAGAACGATGACGGTTTACTCACTCTCTCACACACACACACAAACATACACAGCAGATAGGCACACAGAAACCAGACGGCCGGAGCTGTGCCGTATATATAGCCGTAGTAGTGTGCTTTTCTATAGCCCCAGCCCCTCACCTAAAAAGGTAACCCGTACGTACGCAAATCGCACAGCAACGTCCGCCCGTCTATGCCGTTGGCCTACAATGCCCTATGCCTGTCTTTCCAAATATCATTTATTACGGAGGAGTGAAAAATACAAATTCACAAACCCATCACTGCTCGAATTCAGGAAGGAAAAAGGCCATTGAAATCTCATGCCTCCACCTAATTGCATGACTCGCGGCGTTCCGAAATAAAGCGAGTAAACTTGCTGCAATTGGGCATCTGCATAAACCGTTAGGAGGCAAAGTCGATGTTGCATATATACAGAGACGCGGGAGCTGCTCTCACCCGATGGATGCCTAACTGGATTCAACGATCGTTAAATCATAGAATCAAAATCAACTTGTACTTGTCAAACGCTCGACTTACGTGCCCCACGCAAGGCCTGTCCACAGTCTGCACCCAAGCCAACTGTTCCTGCCTATTAGTTTGCTCCATAAATTGATTTTGATGTCTTCTTTTTTTGAGTGAACGACAGCCATATGTAAAACGTTTCCTTGGGTATCAATGCCCCCGTCGAGTTATCTCAATGTATTAAGAGCATACACGATTTAACCTACGTTGTAGGAGTAAGGGGCTGTCCATAAATGACGTCATCAGAGGGGTCAGTGGATGGGTCAAAGTCTCCCATTTAACTCCATATTAAAATTGTCATCATTAGGGGTGGGTGGGTCCTAAATTTTTGAAATTTTGATTATATCATTTATAGACAGCCCCTAATGAGCAACCTGGTCCATTCAGGCCGCTGTTCGTATCAATAAAAAAACTGATAGTTCTGGTTCGAAGGGCGTTCTGGCGTCTTGGTGCATTTGAGCTCGCGTGCATTTTAGATACTTAAAGCGACGGGAATGTTTTTGGTGAAATACAGCGTCAGTGAGTGCGCTTTTTTGAAGGACATGAAATGTGAACCATGAGCATGTATTTAAAAATGTACACCTATTTTCATGAACACGCGCCAGATATACTGTGAGTCGTTCCTTCTGGCTAACATCAGAGCTTAGCATACTTTGCTCCCATCCTCATGCCGAACTTGAGAGCACAACAATATCCAGAAAGTGCGACTGGCTGTATGAGTCAATTTGTACATCTTGTAAACCTATAAATTATATATGAAATGAAGAGAATATTGAACTCTGGCTCTCAAGAGCTTCGGGTAAATGGAACTCTTATTTAGAAATCCTTAAAAACCGGGTATGCAGACAGTGTGGGAGGTTGATGGTGAGCATCGTAGTATGCATGTGGGAAAAGTTGAGATCTCAATTGATTCAACTTGTATTGACTGAGCCCCTTTAGGGGGACCATAATGCTGCCCAGTCAGTAGACCATCACTCGTCCTGCTCTCTCATCACACGGTTTTCTTGAGGCAACTGCAAATGAGTATGAGGACGAAATCATGCGTGGGAGTCTGTCGTATTACAAATCAATTGTTCAACATCCACGATTTCACACTAATTGCAATGTTCTTACGGCAGATCATCAACACCGCCAGGGGCTACGAGGCTGAGTAGCACACGCAAACATTTGGAAAATCATCACTACTCTGGCCCTCGACTTTGTGATGGGAAATCACAATCAACTTGCATATGAGCCAAACTTCACCGCATGCTGCAAGCGTCCGGTACAATTAAACTGCACTATGAACCTCAGCTCAACCTTAGTCTTTGGAGTTCATTGTGAATTATTGAAGTTCAGCTATACATACTTAAAACTATTTTATATAAGTTATATGAAAGTGCAGCGTCTCATCAATAGTTTCCACTGCGGCCACTTTTACGATAAAGCGGTGATCCACTATCCCTAGCAGTACAATTTTAAATTGTTCAAACTTTTTATAAATCCGTTGGTTATACATGCCGAACATAGTTCAATGCAGGAACTCACGTTTTCCCATATTTCCGCTATCTTCGTTCCACTACGTGACTTCTACGATATTAATTTATTTAGAGGGAAAAATGCATGAAAAATAGCCCACTGCAGTGCCTGTTCCTCATGATGAGGAAGCAGAGAACATTAAACCTTCCTGCTTCCCACCTTGTTTTTCCTTATACAAAATTATGAAAAAACGGATGCAATTTAAAACAGTTTCTACCCAGGAGAAGCTTTAGTCTCATTCAGATATGGTACCCCTCTATAATGAGTCTGCTTGGTAGATGGTAAACTTAAAACAATTTAGATTGTCCTTTGACAAGAGCCATTCTGGGGCACACCCTCGTATTCATTACTCGACAGGAAGGCAGAATCTCTCAAGTGGAGTGATACAACTACTTCAGCTCCCGGCATTAAATTGCTCTGTAATTCAATTAGTACTATCAAATTAACCGTTCATTCATACGTTCGCTTTCGAGCGACTCAACTGGATAGTCACACGATTCACCCCCACCTGTTTTCAAGTTTGCTTAATAAACTATATTAAAGATCATATACCTTACTAACTTAATCGACCCACTACGGAACCGAAGCTTCCAAAGAAAGAAGTGCATTTGTTAGTTCTCTCAGTGTGTGATTCTCGATCTCTATGAACCAAAAAGTTGTCTGCCTTATTGCATGTCTTGGAAAAAGCCATTAAAGGATTACAATGGGCGTAACTGACGTTCGCAAATTGCAACGCCGAACACCGGGCAAGCCATTCATTGTAGTGCAATCTGAAATTCAACTCTGCATCCAGCACGCTCCTATCACTACAGCAATGATTGTATGCTGAAGTTGCAACCAAGCTTAATTATTAAATTTCATTGCTTTGAATAGGAAGTCCTGTCACGCTTTGCGTCTACTACCTGAATTGAGGTTACCAATTTGTCGCAATCCCAAAAATGGCATCTGACATGACACAATTCCGAACAGCTGATGTTTGTTTAGGTAAAAATTTGCTTAAAAGTGTATTTGTGAACTAGTGAATGTTGAGACTTGGGATACCCTAGATAAAGTAATTAGTCAAGTAAATAGCCTTAGAAATTAAACGAAACACAAATGCAGTAAAAACTCTAGATCAGTTGACAATTGCTGATAATTAATAGTTTGAAATAACATGGAAACTACCGGATGTATGGGAAAAAGGTTTCTCATTGCTGCTTCACAAGGAAAGATGTTGATATAACAGATCTAATGCGCACTTCAGCGCATTTCACGCAAAATGCCCCGTAGTTTTTATTTTGCCATGCTTTCATTAGTTTGGCTCGGCTACACCTAAAGCTTAAGCGTATAGGTGGAAAATGGCGGAAATACTGGATAGCATCAATAAATCTTATCTGTATTATGGATTAGCGTATTAACGGGCGCAAAACATCATTATCAAAGTGCGGGAATAAAATGCTAACCTTTTCAGTAACTTAATTGAGTAAAATTCAACTCCTCTACATATCCTTAATATTACTGTCGAATACTCGTAAAGTTTAATGCTTTACTACACCGATGCATGTCGCAGCGGAATCTTCGGTGGATCTGAGGGAGGTACTGAAATTACTCCGGGTCCAAGCGCTTTCTTCCATTGAATTAATGTAATAAATATTTACATCTGACTGGACCAAGATACTTCACTATGACATCGTCCTATACCCACCAGGAATCTAAGCCCTGGAATGTGTTTTTTTCGCCACTTCAAAATATTTCCGTATCTTACGGTGTAAGTCTGCTCTACTCCAATCATTTTTTATCTCCCGTTCGTGGAATATGTTATGTACTCACTTGTACAACTCAACCTATAAACTACACGCTGCAACTTTTTTCTGCCTTTAATTATTTAATTATTTAATTTAGTCAAATTATGTCAAGAGGTTGACAAAGGCAGCAACTCATCCAAACCCCTTGTAAACTAAAAAGTTTTGCAGCAAATGTTCAAGCATGCTTTTGATACCTTCCACCATTTTGGTCAATAGCTTGAAATAAAAAGCCACTCAAACAAACCCCCTGTACCTGGAAAATCGTGGGTTTATGTTGAGGCATCAAATTATTATTTTTGTGTGAAAACTGCGGCAGCAGTTTTTTGTGCTCGCCAAAAATACCATGTTATATATGATTTACAAATGCTTGGGTTGAATTCACATTTAATGAGGTGTTCATGGTGTAGCAGGCTAGGCTTCAAATTATTTATTTTTCCGTTGGCGAGTCGATGCAGCAATTAAGCGTGCTCTTCGGTTACATGTTGATCACCTGCGGAAATCTTCTAGCTTTATTACAGTTCTTACTGCACAACTTCAATACAGCAACACATAATCAAAGCTTGCTGAAATTTATGGTTGCACGAGACTAGCTGGTTTGCCCACACCTTGTGTGGGCTGTACACCAAAGTTGGACTTCCTCGGGGAGGGGGGGGGTATACAAGGAACAAAATAATTTTTAAAAAACTACAAAGAAATTGCTACGATTTGTGGAATGCAAGGTGCGGAGTGGGGAGGTGCATGCGTCTGCAAATTCTAGCAATTGTTTTGTACTTTTTTTCTTTTGTTCCCCGAGGAAGTCCAAGTTTGGTGTATGATGCTTGTGTATCCCCTGAGGAAATCGCAGTTTGATGCACAGTCCAAAAAAACCAGCTAGTTTATTCATATGTGTCACCGAGCCGCCGATAACTCATGCTATTGGTGCTAAAATTTGTATTCGAAAAATTAAAAATACCCTCTTCAGAAGATTTAATTTTCTTTCAAACCTAAACAAATTCTAGAAAATCTGCAAAGAATTTCTGTGAAATGCTTTCAGTAAAATTTTACGAATTCCTTCCCCACCTGTGGAACAATTGGTATAGACGGATAATACTTTCCAAGAGGAATCCTTTAGTCATAAATTTTAAAAACTGTCTTGCGGTCTTACCGCGTCCAGAGGCACCAACGAATTTCTTAGTATGGGTGATCCGACGTAAGAAAGAACTCATGTCTGTAACCCAAGGGGAGCCGAGCTTTAACTCTACTAACATTCATGGTGTCCATTACAGCATCGAACTTCAGACCTTATTCAGTCGTTTCGACGGTTCTAAGGTCTAACCTCATCTTAATAATGGAATAATCTCTCACTAATATCAAAAGTTATCCACTACCCACCGCACCGGCCCGTGTTCTCAGGCAAAAGGTAACAATCCGAATATGTCGTTGCATCCTTGTCATTTGTTTTACAACTTTTGCATCTACCACTGCTTGAATCTCACCAAAGGTTGTTACTGGAGTTACTTGCAAAGTCATGACCAAACGCTGTACAAGTACAGAAACTCGATATTCGTGTCAAATGCGCCGTATAATGTAGGACGCATAGAATACCAGCTTTTTCACACTCAATCAATCATACGATTTGCATCCGTGAGGTAGCCCAACGCGTACGTTTTTCCAAACTGTAATTTATTCATACCGAAGGAAACGTACCATAAGACTCGCATTTAAACTTTAGGTGTTCAAAACACGGATAAATTTATAGAGTCACAGTTGATGCGAAAATGGGCAACAAACTGCGGTGAACTGCAAACAACAATGGAGGACTACGTAGCACCACGTGCATACCATACTACGGGGTGGCTCAGAATGATAGGTCTTGACTTGTTTTGCTAATAAAGTTCGGATCTCTCCAAATTAGAGCAATTAGTTTGGGCTCGATTAAAAGGGTAGGGTTCAAAACTTTTTTGATGCAACCTATAGACAAATCGAGTACCTACGACCGATGTAATGGCTTATCCATAACTTTGCTGGGCATGTTAACATGGGAGGCGTAGGACTGAATTTGAGGAGGAAAACACGAGAGATGACCGCTTCTTGCGTATACAAGAAAGTTGTTTAGCCTAAGCAATAAATAGGTCACTGCGATTTCCTGTAGTCCCTTAATTCTATTTTATCGGGGCATTGTAAGCATACCTTTGCTAACCACGATAAAAACGTTGGTGGCTATAGACCACTCCTTAACGGATGTTTCTGGAAGCCAGGTCAAATCACGTACACAAACAGTATACATTATATATTTTTTGGATTAAATTAGCCTGCTGCTACCTTACTGACCTTGAACTTCATGATCTCTTACGAGCTTCCTAATTTCTCTTCCCAAACCCAGTCCTTTTAACAACCACGTTACCGTGCAAAATTTCTGATGGGGCGTAGCTCTGGTCACAGGGACTTACTTTGCAAATCAAACCAAATCCCAAATACTCCTCTTTCATGTAAGCCCAAAATCATTGTTCTAAGTTGCAGGGTTCAGATTTCGTTGGCAAACAATCTCTCGATCAAACGAACCCTATCATTCTGGGACACCTTCTAAACAGTTTTAGAAATATTGGTGATATCTTCTTTAGTAAATTGAGTTTTTTGTTTTCGTTTGTCCAATTTTCGCCAAAAATCATCCAAAAATCGTCCAAACATTTCACCACTCCATAGGGGCACTCAGTCATTTTGTCGGAATCTCTGTGCGTCTGCCCTTGCATCATTCTCTTTCGTAGTTCCGGAAACTGCTTGCTTATGTGGGAAATCTGTCCAAAAAAAATTGTTGTAATAAAATTTTAATTTAATAAATAAGCTTTTTTTAGATTTGAAGCCCTCGGGAATTCACAGCGGCTGTTTCAAACAAAGAAAACCGTTTATAATAGACATTTTTCTCTTAATTCTAGTCTAGTCAGTGTCAGTAGACCCACAAGAAAATAATCTTTCTTTCTGTTTGGCTACAGTGCACTCACCACTTTTCCGCTATTTTACGTCATGCCCATTCTGCATTCGTAAGCACCTTGATATGCTCAAATGCAGTATTTTTCAAACCAAGTACGTCTGGTAACCATAGGTTACCGAGGTAACCCAGGAGTTCTAAGGAAAATCTTTTGCCGTACATTCGTTCTCACCATTTCAAGCATTAATGTATGAAGTGGTCAAAACCTGCGAGACGACGCGTTACTTCATGCATATGTTGAACATGACAAACATCCCCTAAGCTGTCCTCCACAGATGCAAGAGGCCTTTTCCACGCATTATTTGCATACGGTGCACACAGCTTCAGGTTAAGCTTATTTTACAATTATTGTGAAGCTGAGGAGAACCTACATGCTAAGATAAAATGATTTTAAGCCAAACAGTTCAAACTTGTTTGGGGAAACCAAACAAACGCAGAGCGACTGACCGAACCCGATCCGGCTAACCTTGTACAATTCACAGGGCCAAGGCTATGCTGCTGACTTCGTCAGAATATCTAGGGAAGACACGCGGAGAGAGATAGAGGCAAGTAGAAACCACGGCGTATGGTTACACAACAGAGGAAACTTAATGCTGGTCTGTGGTGTGAGACTCGCTGGAGAATTAATACTGGTATGCAAGAGAGTGTCCGTATAATTTGATACATCTCTCTACGCATACCTGGGTCGGACACGCTAAACTTGTTATCTTTATTGCCTTCCCTATAGTATTTTATGCAAGAGTGGATCCACGTGCGCTTTCCAGTCTGTCTGATCTCCGCATGTAATACACACTGCACACACAAACATGCACGCTTTGACGTCCGTCCAAACCACGAATTGAAAACTACAACTACGAGTACTGGAGCAGAACTGAAGACATGTAGTGCTTGTTGTTGAGAATATTATCAACCACATATTTAATAAATACTATTTGACATTGAAATTTCTACCTCCTTGTGGTATTCTGTGTAGGACGATGCTAGCATATGACTCTCTTGCTTCATCTTCATCGTCCATATACGAGTGACCAAGAATTAAACAGGCTTCCAGCGGTAGTAGTAGAAGGATGGGAGATAGGAGGACGCAATCTCATGCACCCTTGGTTGACTATTCGTCCCTGATTAGAGACGATCCAATGAGGAGACGTGATTGGGAGGTGTGTCCTTATATCTCAGTGTGTCCGTGAATCATCCAAGTCTTTAAAGTTGATTCTATTGCCGTGCTAGTTTCTTCTCATAGAGCTCAATCCTCCCTACATATATGACTGTTTAGAGTTGAGAATGTTCGATAAGCCCACAAGTGCCATAGCTTATTTTCTGTGACCAGGCGGATTGTCTAACAACTTTTCCCTCATCAAGCTCTGAGTCTTTTGCACATGTGATCCGTCCCAGCAATCTTTACCCCATCCGCAGTGCTCTCTCTACAGAATATTTAGCTGACTGGAGGAGTGAGCGTGTCCTTTTGTGTATGTGTGTCCATCCAACAACTTGACAAACTTTCCCGGTCCATTGCTGTAGCCAACTCGATAATCATAATGGTTCAAGTGATTCGGTTTTACAAGACACCGGCACTGAGCGCAAGTGCACTGAATGAAAGGAGTAGTGCCATTTCCAAAATCACTCCATTCCCTGTCAAAAATCTGGTGACAGAGACGTGTTTCTACGTTGAAACGCAGGAGAACTTGAAGGACCATGAAATCCTCCAGGTTCGATGGGTCCTTGCCCATGTCCTCAATCCTGTTGCCCTCACGGACGTCTCCCGACTTCCCCTCCAGCATGGAGAAAACGAGTTGTTTGTTGAGATCGGCCCGAGGTAAGAGATGTTCTATGGAAAAAACAGGGTCAAGTGATTGCACATTATAATGTTCGTCGCCTAGGAGCGGCATACTTTTCTTGTGAAAGTGTAAAATTAATTCTGCACGGACCGTCGGCTCCGCGTTTCTCTGGGTTAATCAGTAAACGCTCTTGAACTAGACCGCGACCAAGGTATCAAGTCGTGCCAAACTTCAAGCCCTCGGGATCCTTGCACAACGTAAAAACTTATACTTACTCGTTAGCTCTTCCGACCGGGGGTGTAATCTCATGATGCGCCGCGCTTCCGTGTCATTGCAATTATTGCACCTTGCAGCCGTAGTTACTGGTAAAATGCGTAGCACATGGGTGATTTTGGCGGGTTGAGAACACTGCTAGTGATCACGTTTTTTGGAATAACATTTCACTTCCTCTGAGCATGCGACTTATGCGTTCGGGTTATAAGTACAAGATTTCAGAAAATTAGTTCAGCTCATTTCATTGATAAATAGCACCGAAGTTTTCATTAATATGCTTGTATTTCACAAGTTTCGTTACAGAAAAAAATTATTTTTAGGGCAAATGAACTTCAAAGTCCACTCATATTGCACTCAATGCACTGTTGAAAGCTCTTTGAAACCTTGCATGGCGTAATTTGCATGGAAACTTGATGTACCATCATTCAAAAGCGTCAACTGATACTGATTCATAACTAGATGATAAACTGACTCTAATGTTCTAGTAAAAATTATGAGCAGTTTTGAAGTAAGCCGACGGTGGACCACAGTATATTTTCTGACAATTCTTAGGAGCTAGAAGATAACAATCCCTTAGAATGCTTCAATGTCGTCTCTTGATTTCAGACTCAACTTTTCCACCGCATTTTCTACAAACTCTGTCTCCATCTTCAGTGCTATCGGCTTAAAGAAGATCACTCGGGTCGAGCAATCGACGCGATATCTTATCACGTTCGACAAGGGATCAACTCTAGAGGCAATTCAAGAAAACGAAGACAAGGTTTTACTTTCATACCAAATTTCAAAATCCCTATCAATAATAATCTCTCACATGGTTGTCAGTTGGTGAACTCCATTGCGGATTCCTTATAGATAGTAGGAGCCCTCCATGATCGGATGACTCAATGTCGTTACTTGGAGCCTCTCAAGAGCTTCCAATTGGATAAAAGGCCAGAGGACTGGTATGAAGTGAACATCATGGAAGAGGGGCGGGCAGCATTGGAGCAGGTTAACAGTCATCTCGGTAATTATTTAAATCTTACTCTTCGAGCACAGTTTCCTTGCTATACTTGCAAGAATTTGATGATGAAAGAGCATTGGTGCGAGAGCTGGCTCCTTGAATGCCGTAATCTGCAACTACAGGCTCGTGCTGCCCAACTGGAATTTCGTAATGATGGGTTTAAGATTCGCGACGCAATGCTGTGTGGCATGTGCGAACATATAGAGCGACTACTTTTCAATGTATGTGACCTCGGCCGGCGTCATTGCTAATAAGAGGCACGGGGATGCGAGAGGTCTCAAGATTCCTATCACTGACGTCTCATTGCTTATCCAGCCTAGAGAATTGCATAGGTTCGGTAACGTTGGAAAAGTTGTACTATGAGCAAACCATGACTTGTCAGTTGCCCCCAGTCAGCAAGAGCATGCAAGCATGACAATTGGTAGTCGTTGCTGGCCAAGTGATTAATACGCGACTGTCATGAGGGGATTTGTACGGATTCAAGTGCACCAGCTCTCTAATGAAATGTTGCTAATGAACAAAATCCCGTTTAAATTCAGGACTGGCCTTTGACGACTGGGACTTGGATTATTACACGGAGCTTTTCAGGAATAAATTGAAAAGAAATCCCACCAGTGTAGAATGCTTTGACTTGGCTCAGTCCAACAGCGAGCACAGCCGCCACTGGTTCTTCAAAGTACGTCAGTCACTCGCTTCCATAACATGATGCAAGCAGTTGGGGTGTATGAAATACGATGTTTGCATAATATCATAGCGTTGTAACCTGTTTCGGATTTGACGCAGGGAGAGATGGTGGTGGATGGGGAACCGTACCCGAAGTCACTGATTGAATTGGTCATGGACACGCAAAAAAACTCGAACAAGAATAATGTGATTGCATTTAGTGACAATAGCAGTGCAATCAAAGGCTATAAAGTTAATAACTTCCTTCCGACCACTGTGACGGAGCCCAGCCCTTTCACCGTCCAACAAGGAACTCGGCATATTATATTCACCGCTGAAACGCACAATTTCCCTACAGGGGTCGCCCCATTTAGGTATGAAAATAAGGAAAACAAAGAATGTTTCTTCCAAACATGAGTGAAGCATGTAATGACCTACATTCCTCCAAAGTGGTGCTACGACCGGAACGGGCGGTCGTATCCGGGATGTACAGGCCGTGGGTCGAGGAGGACACGTTATAGCTGGGACAGCGGGATATTCCTTTGGGAATCTCCTTCTTCCAGACTATGAGTTACCATGGGAGGATGCTAATCTTCCGTACCCTGGCAACTTTGCCCCTGCAGCGGAAGTGGCGGTTGAGGCTAGCAATGGTGCAAGCGATTACGGCAATAAGTTTGGGGAACCAGTCCTCGCCGGATTTGCCCGCTCCTTCGGCATGGTCCTTTCCAATGGGAACGAGGCGGAGCGCCGTGAGTACATCAAGCCCATCATGTTCAGCGGTGGCATCGGCTCCATGGAAGACTACATGGTTACCAAGGACACGCCCAAACCTGGCATGCAGGTGGTCAAGTTGGGTGGGCCAATTTATCGAATTGGAGTGGGAGGAGGCTCAGCCAGTTCCGTTCAGGTATGTACGAACCTGTACATGTGACTTTAATCTCCACCATGGCTTACGAGCTACCTTGTATTGCATG
This sequence comes from Pseudobourletiella spinata, assembly GCA_009870155.1. Taxonomy (NCBI): domain Eukaryota; kingdom Metazoa; phylum Arthropoda; class Collembola; order Symphypleona; family Bourletiellidae; genus Pseudobourletiella; species Pseudobourletiella spinata. The sequence continues at coordinate 20,045 of WJFA01000480.1, forward strand.
TTTGCGCAATCAGGTTCTTGGCCATTAAAGTGCTAATGGGTTTTGTCAAATATTCATTTCCCACACCAACAACAACAACCGTTGTACAGGTCCAAGGAGATAATTCCGCTCAACTCGACTTCAATGCAGTTCAGAGGGGGGATGCTGAGATGGAACAGAAGCTCAACCGTCTAATTAGATCATGTATCGAGCTGGGTGAGAGAAACCCAATCCGTAGTATCCATGATCAGGGAGCTGGGGGGAATGGTGAGGAGAACTGTCCTTAGTTTCAAGCTCGAAGGGAAGTAATGTAATGTGAATTAATAATGACTCAATTTTCCCCTCATGACTCGGCAGGGAATGTATTGAAGGAGCTGGTCGAGCCTGAGGGTGCCATCATCTTTACCAAAAAGTTCCAGCTAGGAGACCCTACAATTAACACGCTCGAGCTGTGGGGTGCGGAGTATCAGGAAAACGATGCTATTCTATGTAATGAAGAGGATGTTCCATTGGTGCAGAAAATTGCGAGCCGTGAACGATGTCCCGTTAATTTTGTTGGGGCAGTAACTGGAGATGGAAAGGTATTATTGTTAAGCATTATTGTACGTTATTCACACGCTCCGCATGCCTAACCCTTTGTTGCATGAGCACATTAAATTACTGCACAATTTCATTAGTCACATTAATTTACTCTCAGGTTGTATTGTCTGAGAGAGAAGTCTCTCCTGATGGTGGAGTTAAGGTGAGCCAAACAGAGCTGGAGGCCATCAAAAAGGAGAAGAATCCGGTGAATCTCGACTTGGAATTCGTTCTTGGCAAGATGCCACGGAAGGTGTTCAAAATGGAAAAGTATCGAGCGGCACTGAATCCTCTCAAGCTCCCGGCCAATCTTCAAGTTGCGGATGCCTTGGAGAGAGTCCTGCGCCTCCCTTCAGTTGCTAGCAAGCGTTACTTGACAAACAAGGTGGACCGCTGCGTTACAGGCTTGGTGGCTCAGCAGCAATGCGTGGGTCCTCTCCATACACCGCTGGCGGATCTGGCTGCCATATCACTGTCATATTATGGAACCGTAAGACTTGTTTTTCAGCCTGCCGATGTCAATGTGTGATTGCCAAGTGGATATTTGATATGGATGCATGTTTTGGCTTCAGGTTGGGTCAGCAACCGCCATCGGGGAGCAGCCCATTAAAGGTCTCCTGTGTCCTGCTGCAGGAGCTCGAATGACTGTGGCCGAGTCTCTAACGAATCTTGTTTTTGCCCCGATCAGTGAATTAAAAGTTGGTGATATCCACCATTATATGGATTTGTGGGTGTTGCTTTAGAAAAAGTTGTAAATTCTATGGATGACCCTTTCTAGGATGTCAAATGCAGCGGTAACTGGATGTGGGCGGCAAAACTACGTGGGGAAGGAGCTGCTCTTTTGGAAGCATGTGAGGCCATGTGTAATCTCATGAGTCAAGTTGGAATCGCTATCGATGGAGGGAAGGACTCTTTGTCCATGGCTGCAAGAGTTGGGACGGAGACTGTGAAAGCCCCGGGAACACTTGTTGTCTCTACCTACGCTCCCTGTCCTGATATAACCAAACTTGTCACCCCGGACTTGAAGGCACCATCGATGGGTCAGGAAGGACTGTTGGTTTACATTGACTTGTCTTGCGGGAAGAGTCGACTTGGTGGGTCTGCCTTGGCTCAAGTGTACAAGCAACTAGGTGACGAAGTCCCAGACGTGGATGACGCAGACTTGCTCGCTAAAGCGTTCAGGTCAACCCAGAGGCTCATTTCAGGTAACACGGGCTCCCTTATTATACTGACGCGCATAGCTGAAGATTGGATTCATAATTTAAAATGAATTTTTCTCGCGCAGGAGGTCACGTGTTGTCTGGACACGATGTCAGCGATGGCGGTCTCATTACAACCCTTTTGGAAATGGCCTTTGGAGGCTTTTGTGGCCTCAAAGTTGACATTGCTCACAAGACGAAGGGATCCTTATTGGAAATACTCTTTGCTGAAGAAGTTGGTTGGGTCCTCGAGGTCGGCTCTGGGAATATCGAAAAAGTCTTATTCGAGTACAAGAAATCCGGAGTGCCTTGTTTCCCCATTGGAGTGTCATCGGAATCAGGCCCTGAGGCTCGTATTGAAATCACTGTCCTCGGCCAGAGCGCTGTAGACGCTTCTGTGGTAACACTTTTGGAGAGCTGGGAAGACACGAGCTACCAGCTGGAAAAAAGGCAGGCTAATTCCATTAGCGTCACCCAGGAATTCAAGTCATACAGGACTCGAAAAGGGCCGACGTACAAGCTATCCTTTGACCCGAAGAAAATTCCAATTAGCACATTACCATCGACGGGTGAGAAAAGCGATATTATCTTTTTTATTGGTGACAATGTTAACGTGTGAGGGCATAAGTAAGCTGAATATCTCTTTTGGTTCCAGAGCGGCATTTAACCGTAGCAGTTATTAGAGAGGAAGGAACAAACGGCGATAGGGAGATGGCAGCTTCTTTGTACATGGCTGGATTTGATGTGTGGGACGTAACCATGGAAGATGTGGTTACCCGGAAGGTTGCATTGGACAGATTCCGGGGCATAATTTTCCCTGGTGGCTTCAGCTATGCGGGTCAGTCATAATTTCGGCTCACTTCGTTGGGAACCATTTATTTGATTTCCAGCAGTTTGTTTAACTCGTGGTTTCTTTTCTTTTAGATGTCCTCGGTTCAGCCAAAGGTTGGGCAGCCAGCTTCCTATTTGACCCGAACACGAAGGCTCAGTTAGCTCATTTCCGAGCTAGGGAGGACACATTCAGTTTAGGGGTGTGCAACGGTTGTCAACTCTTGGCTTTGCTTCAGTGGGTGGGTAAAACGGCTGAAAACAAGCCGCTGGAGGAGGATGGATTACCGACGATCCCTGACGTGTTTTTAGATCATAATGCCTCTGAAAGATACGAATCCAGATTCCCGACGGTGAGAGTTGAAAAATCCCCGTCCATCATGCTGCAGGGCATGAAAAACTCGACACTTGGTGTATGGATTGCTCATGCTGAGGGACGGTTTGCATACAAGACTCCAACTGTCTATGCTCAATTGGACAGGCAAGATCTGATTGCACTCCGTTACGTTGATGACGAGGGCAATGCCACTGAACAGTACCCTATGAATCCCAATGGCAGCCAACGTAAGTGTATTGGTTGATGCTGACACTGGATATCAGGTCCATAAGCTGTGGATTTTCAAATATGACTCTGTTTCTTCAGACGGTGTGGCCGGTATTTGCTCAAAGGATGGAAGGCACCTAGCCATGATGCCTCATCCCGAACGATGTGTTCTTCCATGGCAGTGGCCATGGATACCAGAGCAACTGAAGGATCAGATGGGACCAGCGTCCCCGTGGTTGAAGATGTTCACCAACGCATATGAATGGTGCTCAAGTACTACTGCTTAAAACAGAGTTCATTTCCACATATTTGGATACCTCTACTTCTACAGAACATTCTCTCTTATGACAATTAAACAAACTATAGTAATAAAAATATTGTTAATTTCAAAAATCAACAAGAGCTATGATCCAATATGGTGACGAAAATATTTCCTGATTTAAAACATACTAAAATTGGCAGGCATTTAGAATATCTGCAATAAGGAAACAAAAGTTTCGGATTGACTTCGGCTAAGGTCTTCGTACGTTTCACCGTCAATGAAATACCTCAAAGAAGCTATGAGCAAATATGTAACAATATTACACGAAAACTTTTGAGCACAACACACAAGAATTCCAATCCAGCATATTTACAGATTTATTCATTTGGCTAAATAACTAGCAGTACCATATCATTTAAATAATCTAACTGGATATCATTTAAATGACTCTGGCATGATTCACGACGACTGAGCTACGATGCCAGCATATAACAAGGATTCCGCAAGACTGAGTGTAACTGCATCTAGAAGTTCGGAGGGACCGGTGTTCCCGTCTCCTTGGCGAGATATAACATTTCCTCTGCAAGCAAGCAAATTTTCACAATAAATAAAGTGTTTTCTTCCGGATTTAAGTTCGGGATGTACTTCGGTTATAAGTTGAAGTAATAACTATTTTGAGAATGTATCGAGCAAGGTGGAAAGCAATAATGGAAACCCACCTCTGTTAAGTCTGCTCTTCTCAGCTGCTCTTGCGGCCTCCCTTGCCGGACGCTCGCGCTCCTCAATTTCCCGGAGTCTGTTTTCCTTCCTCTCGTTAGCTCTCTGCCGACTAACTCCGTAGGCGATTCCCAAAGCTAAGAAGGTCCATCGTGAGACCTAAACAATGAAGTAGCCATCTAAATTTTTCTATTCGAAATGAGTGCACCATAGCTGTATTACTAGTTGGGAGATTTTTTAAGGCAAAAAACTAGAAATCTTCTATTAATCAGTTACTTAACTCATAATGAGACCACACTTACCAGGAGGCCTGCATGGAAATCGATTTATGCTTATACTTCAACGCATACTTCACAATTATACAGAAATGAAACCGACTGATTGCCTCACGTCTTCTGTTATACCATTTCCCTCGACTTTAACAGTTTTTACCGAAGCTACGAGCTTGGAGAATTACAACCTTAAATTAGAGCCCAAACGAAAGAAAAAATTCATCTGCAGCATTGACTCGATCCAACTTTTCAGAAAAAGTGCAAAACTTTATATAGGTGAATAAATCGTTAAGAGTTGTATTCCCCACCCTTAAAAATGCTGATAATTTTTTACAAAATCTCTTACCCGGATGAGGGGTGAAACACGAACGGGTTGTGGGAGTGCTACGCCCATATCTAAGCCTTTTAAAATTTTGGTAATTCCTGGTCAAACGCACAAATCCCTCTCGGACAACCCGGCCTTAATTCACTCCTGCAAATATGGCCCCTACGTTTTGAATGTTAGAGGTTTCAAGGAGCACTGATTATGCCAGTGTTAGTATTCTACCAGTAGAGCGCGTGTGTTTCGTCTATAGATGCAGGAGTGCACTGAAGAATTTCCTCTCTCATCATCCTGCGTCACCTGGAAAAGTAGCCAAATGTGGTTCCGAAGACTTTGGCTCAAGATAGCGGTCGGATAAAGAACATTAAAATTGCTACCAAGATGATTCTTTATTTTGTTTTTACAGATGTAAAAATGTAATCCATTATTTCTAAGTGCGTAAAACAAACATCCCTTGATATTTTCTTTCTGTTGGGTAAGTGTAGAAAGTTGCATATAAGTTAACCTGTACAGCATACTGTGCAGTTTACAATCGTAATGCAAATACAACGTATTGGACTGGAATTTTTAACTAAAGAGAAAGCACCTAGGACGGCCGCCGGGATACAGTGGTAAAATTGTTCGTAAATTTTCATATTACTTGCGATTGTGAGATCAATTTCAATGAAGGTATAGACAAATTAGTTCAGAATTGGTGGAGAAATCTGTAGTGACTAGCACGCAAGAAGGGGGAAACTTAAACATTTTTTATTTGAAAATTTTTAACGGTATTCTAGTGAACTGAAGTCTAATGTAATACAATAGCATATGAATAATTAACCGACGTATCAGTTTGAGTTGAGGCCAGTAATTAATATAGATGTCGGTTTGAAAGATGAAAGATAGAGATAATCTCCGGAATGTCTGAATAAATCTTACGAGATGAAAGTTGAAGGTTCAAATATAAATTCTCAAGCTTCGAAGGTGAAAGATGCTATTATCTTCCATCTTTCATTTCATCTTTCAATTTATTCATCTTTATCTTTCAAGATATCGTTTAATCCATGATAGGTTGGTAAAAATGTTCAAAGACGAAAGAAAAATGCAGCCGTATTTACGAGATGAAAAATGAAAGATGAGAGATAAATTTTGAAGCATCAACGATAGAAGATAAAGTTAGCTTTCATCTTTATCTTTCAAGTTGTCCCTCATGTCCCAAATTATCTTACGAAGCACTGGTTGAGGCTTGCGGACGCCGTGGGGAACATCACCATTACTGTTTCATGACACGGCAGGCGGAATGCGTAAAAATGATGTCAATACACTCCATAGACGTAGACATTGTTGCTATTTTTATTCGAGCAATTATATGCCATTGTAGCCATAGGTTTCCGTAGGGTTTCTTTACAAATTGCAAGCAATTTTAAGATTTTGTTAAGTTGCCTTAAAGGGCGTCACTAATTTGCACGCCTTGAACTACATATGATTGTGACATTTTACACAACTGTAGGGGAGGATAGAGTGTTGTTAATTTTTATTGCAGAGTCTTTGACTTTTTAAATAATATTGCGCTTCCCTTGTATCTTTTCACCTCCTCCTGGCTTCCCGCCGACGTACACTCTGCAGTCCGCTCCTTAAGGATTAAGCCACATTTGATTTGCTTCCATGAATATAACTCTTCTTTTACAAATTGAAGTTCTGGGATGAACATAGTTTTCGCATGCTGACGCATTAATGGTTGTGGTAGCCTGAAATGAATACTCAGGTATTTCTGACTACATAATACGGAGGCGGTCAACTCTCCGGTGGTGTAGACCCCTAAATGAAGATTTAGTTTGGAATGTCATTTCTGCGTACTAAAATATATTGCTTGGAAGGGGGACACCATAGGAAACAATTAGTGCATTGCATTGGAACCTCCGTTAACTCGGCCTAAGTCGCCACACACGTCTCACTTTTACAGACGTAAGCACTATATCATAAGGAACACACAAATTTGTGGACATGATGTTTGTGAGTTTATTTTGTAGCTTTTTTTTCTCACATAAAACTACTCACAGAAGAGGTTCCGTTTTCGTCCAGAGTTTCCATATTGGGAAGGACGAGAACTGTGTCTTTGATCATGGGTCAATCGGTGGTAATATAATACATACATCATTGTCATCCGTGTGGAACGACCACATATAATAATAACAATAACAATAATAATAATTATAACCAAGATCACTGTGCTCCACCATCTTCCCTTTCTATGCATCAGATTCCTTGAGAGATTCCAATTTGGCTAAATTTTGAACGTCCAGCTCCTCAGGTGTCACTGGACTTTCATGACTATCCCCTAAGACTATCTTTTTCCGACTGTCATTATCCTCAATATCTAAACTAGTCTTTTTCGTAGCGTCCATACTGGGCACACCTGCCGTCGGTAGGTCGGAAGGGGGTGGAGGCTGTGAGGGTGCTGCTTGTGGCACTTCTTGCACCGTGTCGGACGAATTTTCCGAATCCTGAGATGATGCTGAGGGAATCTCTGAGCCGCCGCGTCGGATCTCTTCTGAAGGTGTTTCCGTCGGCCCTCCTTCGGGTTCTTCAGTACTCATTGGTTGCTCCGTGAATTCGGATACGATTTCATTATTCGCGAAGTCAGCGAAAGCCTCGAACTCTGGCTCACTGACGTCCTCCTCAAGCGGTGGAGGAGGAGGTGGTGGCAATGGTGGCTCTGGCGGTTCATCTCCCATTTCTTCATCTCCATCGTCAATAATCTCATCTCCTTGGTCATCGGAGGGGGCTGGAAACTCCTTTGGCTCCTCACTCATCGGCGTGGCTGCTGTGATTACGATTTGCGCTACCTCCAGACCCGCAGCGTCAGCAGCTCCGTCGTCCTATAAATACATTTAAATTCATTGTAATAAAGGATTTCGATACATTGGGGTCTCTATCTACCCCTTCAATTTGAGATTTACTCCCGCACAAGAGAAAAATGAAAGCGGGCATGATGATAGGCCTTTTCAAAGTCAGTTCGAGTTTCAACTACAAAGCTTCCACACCTAAAAACACTATGACCAATATAGTACTGAGCTACAGACGGGAGCACTCACTGCTGTTGACACATGAAAGCAGATGAGAGTGCGGAAAAGGTCATTTCATCATGCAAGTCATGCAAAGGAGGAAAGCTTACAACTAATATATGAGAGACAAATAGGTGGTGGACATAAATTCGTCACGGCGCATGTACATGTGTATATGTATAACTATACCTCCAGCCTCCTTTCTTCTCCAATCTCATTTTCTGGCTGGCTGATCGTCACAGTCACATCTTTATATTTGATTAGATGCAGCGTGAACAAATAGTAATTCCACTCATTAGTATTCATATTGATTTTGTTAGCAGTGTGGAACACATGAAACACAAGGACACTTCATAATCCTCTCAGCATAGTCATATACAAGTCGTGGGGGGGGGGGCAAATTAACTGGAAAAATGATTGAAAGCGCAGTTGCGCGGAACAAGGGCACCAAATCGACATGGATATTTGGACACAAGAACATGATTATACTCGCAACGTTGATCCTGCACAATATTAAGCACAAGTTCGAGCACAATGGATTCAATTTTACCGGGAACTTCGCTGACAACAACGGCGGGCTGATCATCATTGAACTGTGTTTGGTACTTATGCTGCTGATCACTATTCAACTCCATTTCGAAGCTGGACTTGTCAACGTTGGCTGGAGAGGCTAAGGAATTTATGTGAACATATGGTTTGGTAAATATTAATTATTTACATTATTGCATGAATGAATCACAACTACTCCTACACTGTCATTTTTCAACTAATAACTTACGACTTTTCGTTTTTTGATTGACGGGGAATTCTGTTTCAGGCGTGGGCTGAGTAACAATCACCTTCTCCGGTGGGAGCAAATGCCCGGGAACTTCAGGAGGAGTGTAGGCGGGCGGCGCTATCCCAGAGTCCGAGGGTTCATCATCACCTTCCTCTTCCTCCTCGTCCTGTTTAATGCAAAAAAACATGTTCTGAACCAGCATTCATAAGTCTCTCACGCACAGTAATCGTCGGTGAATTTACCTCAGGATAAAGCGGATCTCCATCCCACCGGCACTCTTCTGCAATAACTGAGGGGAAGAGACCCTTGAGGCCATCATACTCCCCTTCCCACCAACCATCATCTTCTCTGTGAGGCATCTACGGAAATGTTCGGGTTAAGACAAACTAATACCGGAGGAGTGGATCCACAATGAAAACTTACAGTATTGGTGACTCTAATGATTTGCCCTTCATAGAAGGATAACTCTTCCTGAGCAGTTGCCTCGTAGTCGTACAGTGCCCGGCAGAACATGCCGTCAGGCTCTATTTGTAATAACATACAGGCAAGAATTAGATTGGACCTGGTCTGCCAGAATCCAAGGGGGTTACTGTACAGGTTCAAATTAAGGCTCTCCTCGATCTGCGGAGGAAATAGCATACCCTCTCCCTGGAGTTCATTAATAAAAGGCGTCGTACCCCCTGAAGAGACTGAGGTAACCGGGGCTGAAGTCTCTACTGGCACCTCCGGTTTCGAATCAATCATCTCAGGCTCAGGATAACCATTGGTCACAGGGGCGGCATCTGGTTCAGGGAATTGGTCAGTACCGTTCATCTCCGCAACCCCAGCAGCATTATTATCTTGAACGTGGTAGTCCACTGACGAGAAGGAGATTTGCGGTTGGAGAGGGTAGCCACTGGCTGAGGTGGCCCCTTCCACCTCCACGTAATTCTGCGGAACATATCCTTCCTCGCCTTTGTAATTCCGAGCTCGAACCCATCCATCCCCGTCCCCCTCACCAATTAATTCTAAATGTTCATTTTCTACAATTGTCAATTCATCAGGATTTTGGGCCTGGAACGGAAAGAAAACATTAGTTAAATTATACGGCAATGTAAAGTATAGGGACAAGTTCTATGTGGAGGCTCTTACTGCGTACGAATACAAAGCCACGCATTTGACAACCCCGGGCTCAGGCTCCGTTGTGGGCCAAGAATCTCTGTTAGAATGGATAGTGGAAGTAACGGGTGGGGTGGTCAACGGCGGCTCCGGCTCTATCGCATTATCATCACCCCAGTCAACCTGAGTTGGATCGTCCCACGTGGTAGCCAATGATTCCAGTCTCTTTCGCTCCATTTCAACATGAGCTGGAAATAGAGGGATGAATTGAGTTCGGATCTCCCATAATCACCACTGAAAATACTTTCACCACGAATCCTGGCACGGGGATTTCTCCGTAAGGGAAGAACAATGGAGGGAAGTGTGGGAAAGGATTTTCTATGCTCAATCCCATACTGGGATCTAAGGCGTTAAAGTACAGTATACTGATGGTGAAGGCGGAACGACTCGTATGCTGAGTCGGCATGCGGCAATCATGAATCCAAAGAGGCTCTCTTCACACGAGTCTTTGAATGTCCGGTGTTGTAATTCAAGAGGGCACGAGTAAAGTCCGCACCACGAAAGGCATGCTTACCATCAACATCCTCGTCACGATCAATCGATGTGGAAATGGACTCTCGAGGAGCGGAATCATTCTCCCTCGCGTCCTGCAGTGAAGCGTCATTCGACTCACTGTCATAGAAATCCTGCATTTGTTGCTGCTGCTGTTGCTGATCCTGCATTAAAAACAGAGCAATTATGTCACAGGGACAAGGGTTGCTGCAGTAGTGGAACAAATGTTGTAGAAATCAGGCCGACCGCCTGTATTTACAGAATCATCCGCCATTGATTTTTGACAGTAACTCTCTCTTACTCCAGAAATGTCAGTTTTGATAGAGTTGGAGCTACTGGAGCGCGGGATGTCCAACGTCGCGGTCAAACTGTCTATCTCCTGCATCCACTCGTCCACATTCACATTCCCATCCCTGAGACACTCGATGACAGCTTCAGCCTTGCACTTCTCCGTCTCTGCTCGCCGGATGTTCTCCCGCAACTCGTCCATCTTCGTGTCCAAATCAGGGCCACTAGCATCATCGGGGTCATTCTGTAAGAGATTTTGACTTTTATAAAACGGCCCAAGGACTATGTATTGGTGAATCCGAAAATGTAAGCAGTACTTGCGACCAGACTTACCTTATGGCCACCCTCTTTGAGCTGCTGTAACTGAAATAGTCGTTTCTGGTTTTCCCGAATCACTCGGATTTCCTTCCCGATCTTGGTGGCCCACTTTTTCGCCTCCTTGGATAGGAGTGACCCGGCACCATGATCACAGGTCACTCTGTGGCAACTATCTCCATCACAGGCCTCGAATGGGTAACGGATATGTTGCTTTAAAACAGGGTAATACTGAACGCAGCACATAACATTGTAGTCCCGGGACAACTGTAAAGTAAAAATATTCAAGTTTGATCAATCAATTGTTAATCAGCTTCCACATTAGTGATTGAAATTCGGGAAATTTCACGGTACCGGTACCGATACCGAATAGCTGGACAAAATGACCGAACCGGAATTTCGCGAATTTACCGACACCGATGTCAAGCACTATTCCATGTAGCCTTGGTTGTTTCATAAGCCATCTTTAAAAATAGCCCATTTTCTTCATCCATTCTAATTAGAATAGACGTAAACGACGCCTCGAAAGGCATTGCCGTAAAACTTGAGACGGCAATGATACATGTGCAGCAATTNCCTCGAAAGGCATTGCCGTAAAACTTGAGACGGCAATGATACATGTGCAGCAATTCCCTGTAACCCCCGCACCCTTCTCACAGTAACTACGACCTCACTTGATTCAAAATCAGTACTTTCTCATGAGAATCTCAGCTTCAACGTCCTAATGGCAACGGCTACAATAATGGGTCTGGGATTCCAGTTGCAGGCAAGGGTAAGCTGGTCCATCTTAAGATACAGGACAACGCATGCAGGAATTTACGACCAAACTAGGAGGGCTTCTACCGGCACGAAGGCAGAAAATTACGGGAAATGGTGGAATGAATTGAATCCAGCATGCAAAATCGTACACAGACTGAGAGTCCCACGAGGCCATATGGTGCAAGGGAAGACTGAATGACATTTGAGAATGTGCGAGGGCTCTTGATAGTTTGGATGGAAATCAAGGTCGTTGCTACGGCGAAAATGTAATATGAACATTTCGCTTTCCTTACCATTTGAGCTTGGTCTCTTATTTTCGAGAATGAGTTCTGGGCAGCGGAGCATGTTAGTAGTTCGGTTCGTCCAATCACCGTCAAATACTCTTTCAACTTGTCATAAACATCCCCCTCGAGTGTCTAAAAAGAGAAATGAGAGCTTGCATGCTCTGAGGAAATGAAGAGCCGGGTAGGTTTTGAAATCAAATCCACATGTGAGTGTCAAATATGGATGCTCTCCACCATGAAATTCAATCAGTTTTCGAATCCTTTCGTACCCACGTACTTACCCGGAGGCAGGTGTCCAGATCTACATTAAAATATCGATCCTGGTGAGCGTTAGCAACGGCCAAAGCTAGAATGTATTCATTTCGGGCACCGGTTGATTTCTCTTCGCAGGCATCTTTCTTGTGTGAAAACTGGAACAACAAAGTCAATGTCAATCAGGTATCGCTACACGCATCAACTACAACCCCCAATGCCTGCTCCAAACTCCGGAGACAGCGCTACGCCCGGGCTGGTTTTGGACGAAAGGCTTAGGTTTTGTCCCTAAGAACAGTGTCATGGTAACCGGTAGATCCTATGGAGATGGACTCGAAATAAATAATCTCACATACCTTGACACTACTTCTTTGTAAAGACGTGAATGATGAAAATATCGATCCTTTCTTCTTCTTCAACCTATAGGAAAATATTGAACAGTGCTTAAGAATGTATGCTCAGAAACATTAGTATATTACTTTCCCACACCAAAGAAGCCTCTACACATTCCCCGTGCTAATAGCAGTGTGTGAATAGTTCAAAACTGTGGATGCCCTTCCATCACATCAGAGTTGCCTGGGAGAGTAAAATTGGATGAGAATGATGAGATTAAGGGACCTCGCGGAGCATGTGGTTTCCATCGTGGCTCGTTTCGAGCGTAGATGCCTCCAAACTGTCTCAGGCTGGGATTTTCAGCTGAGCCGCGTGTCAAACTGGGAACTTGCGAGACCTCCCTAATTTCATTACTGCACTACCAATACATCCACTCCCGTAGCACACTGTCACTGGTCGACGGACTCAACAACCGTCCTTACATGATGGACATTCATTTAAATGACGACAGCAGGATAAACTTACTTTTCTTCGGCGTCCCTCGCCTTATCTCGAGCGTCATGTGCTAGGTGCTCCTCCTCAAAGTATAATTTTTTATTCCGATCTAAATCTTGCACAGTGACCTGCAACTCCTTTTGTACGGTTTGTAATTGATCAAGACACTTTTTGGAAGCTTGCAGTTTCGCCTGTCGAATAGTTTTCGCATCGTCTGTGATTTGCTGTTGAAACACTTCCACAGCGGCTAGACGAGCGCGGGCTAATTTCTCATTCTCTTCCAAGACTGTCCGCCACACATTCCACACGTTCCTGCGAGCACACCAATAATTTAGCATTAGCATAATCATTTCGGTTCATGTAGATATCCGTAGTTTCTAATGTGAGTAAAAAGATTGGAGCATATCTGATGAAAACGACTGACATCCTCCCCTAATGCCGGCCTGAGCTGTCCCTATTTTTTAAATGGGATACTTCCTGCCCACAAATGAGCTGGTTACATTAAGGCAGATGCATCTGGCTTAAGTTCGTGCATTTTTCAGCGGGTACAATGAATACAGAGCTTATAAAGGATAATAATGTAAGGAAGCTAGTAAATTAGTGGGATATTTGCCAAAGAGCGAGATAGTGTAACAAGAGAGATTTTCTTCCCATTGGAATCCCAATTTCTCTCTGTAATGAATACATTTATATAACAGTATGCCGGAGGGAGCTGTTTTTGTTGAGAGGGAATCGATAATCCAGTATATATACGGATTTGAGAGGAATCGGAACGGTTCTCCCATCGAGTTTTATACGTTGACAGTTGCAAGCTATAGACATAAAGGAATGCCTACAGAAATATAGCCGAAAAGTTTCTGACCTGTTTCCCTACTTTTTCACCACTGCACCTGCACTAGACACCCGAAAGATATGCGTTATTGTTTCCAACTAAATCCATCCAATACAGATGACGCTGTGTGTGGAAGACATGGCGTGCAGTGCTATGAGGACTGAGAACGTGATATCCGACGACAACCTCTTTCCATCTCCTTCTTCACAGATAAAGTTGCACACGATGAAACGGTCGATTGGATTGCCAAAATGTTGGAGAGTAAAAAAAAATATCCACTCAGCCGTACACATTCCATGTTAAAACGTAGATAGTAACTCGCTCTATATCTTGGTTGTGTTTCATCTTACACCCTACATGGTTACTCATTGCACTGCAGGCCCACACACATGAACGGAAATCGAACTGGCACTTGAAATGCTGTACCGAAATTCATTATATAGACACAACAGTGGAGCACAGTCGAAATGCTCTCCCTAGCTATTGACAACTGGAAAATGAGCGGCTTTTTCAGGAAACTCGACACCTTCTTACCATGAATACAAACACAAACACATGGCTGTGGGGTTTGGGACAAGATGAGCGATAACTACAATATCATAAGCCTGCTGGTTCGTCTCCAGTCAGCTGTGTTCAATATGTTTATCTCTTATGAATGTGAAGCAGCTCTGATAAGTTCTCCACATATCTAACTGTAGGACTGAAAAGAGGGAAACGTCTGAAAACTCACCATCTCTCATCCTCATCCTCCTCGTCCCTTAGATCTGGAATGGATGGAATCTTCTTATTAAGGTACGCACTGGAGATTTTTAGCAGGGCCTGCGAATTGAGGAAGAGTACGCAGAAGATAGATTATTCCCCAGAATACATTTCCCCCTCTCCTTCAGGGTTCACTATCTCACGTTTCCGCAAAGAGATATCACACGCTCAGGCGGACGTTTCCGCCTCCATTTCCTCCGCCTCATCCCCACTATGTTACAAAATAGAGGGAAAAACTCTGCGGGGACTTCCCTAGTTATTTATTTCCCATTTCCGCCATCGCACTCAACAGAATATCCTCCCCCAGGATTGTGGCTGCTCATCGACAGTGACCTTTGTACTTCATACTTTCAAATCCAAATCTCAAATGACATCCAAATGCTACTCTACTTCCGCATCTTTCCGTACTTTTTGGAACTTACTTCCCGCTCCTATAGAGGAGGTACAAGGAAGGAAAACTGTCGGAAGAAGAGCAACAGAGTTAGGTGACATGTGGGATAAATGTAAGGGTTAAGAGAAAACTTTTAGACCCTGTGTTTTGCAGAGCCGGATGCTCTCCAGGAAGTTGATGGATGAGGACAGGGATCGACATGGAGGAGACATTATTTTGAGAGAGAAAATCAGTTTAATATGTGTGAGGCCCACAACCATTCTTTGACAAGCGGATGTTCGTTAGTGACCTTGGTGTATTTGGAAGGATTTGAGAATGTGCTACCACTAGTGGTTTCCTTTAGGCTGAGAGATTCTGTGCTACGTCACATGATCAAATGTTTGCTTATGAAAAACTGGAAAGACATACGACGGATTGCCTCCTTGTCCTCCTCTTTTAGCGTATTATGAGTGTGGATATTACTCCTCCCCTGGTATTGTCTATGCCTTCAGGTTCACCCTCAAGGGGTTATGAAAGTTGAAAAGCAAGCTCATTCTACCATAATTATTTAGCAAGGTTACAATGGGAAATTCTAAACGTGAGCTATGTGAACGACATTTAGGATTAGATTTGAAAAGGATATAAAGATGAGAAAGGTGGGAGGGGGCTGCGATGGGATGCGACTGAGTAGAAGATGTAGCGGAACACCAAGAGGCATTGGAGGTACTTGTGTAACTGGCGGCGCAAGTCTGGCTTTTCACATGGTGGGAAATTATGGTGCGGTGGAAACCGGTGCGTGCGTCTCCGTGTTAATAACATATGATACACGAGGACGACTCATGCATCCATATAACCTGTCTCTTTTCCACTGCATTGTGAGAGCATTATTTCAGGGTAGGTGAGGGAGAGACTTGGGAGATTAAACAATTGCTGTGGGATACCCTTGTATACTTACCTCTGCGTAAGTCTTTTCAATCACGGACCGCTGTTTCGTGAAATTCCTGCAATAAAAAGAATGAACTTTCAAAATGAGTCATGACGCTGGATTTTTCATCAAACTTAACGAAGGGGTTCAGCCTACCTACTTCTAAGAAGTAAGGCAATTGCTACAGTGTGTGTGTACCAGAGGAAACGCACATGACGAGGTGGGTCGATAGTGACACATTAAATGAAATCGAGAGCGGACTTGACTCCTAATAAAATATTTAGCAGAGTTCCGGAGCTTCGTGGAATTATTTATACTCCCATCTCTTCCCCGTATGTTTGTCAATCCCTCCTAGGTGACCGTCAACTCCGCGAGTACTATACTCTTATACGGAGAGAGCGGATTTTACGGCCCGGAAATTAGTATTTCAAATTGCTCGCTTCCCGCTCAGTCCGTCCTCGATGGAGTAAACATTTTATGAAGATCAACTTATTTTTTTAGACTCTCTAATGGAGAACAGAATCCTTCATGTTGTATCCTGGGACAGCCCTGTGAGTCTGAGCAGGCGGAGGAGCATGGCAGGGGAAACTAAATTCCTTTTTTCTCCGCCATAACATGGAATTCAAGGTTTCACAACAACAAAGTTTCTTAAGAAAAAGCTTCTGGGAAGAACCCAAGGGAGTACTACCTTCAATATAGAATTCTCTTCGCCATTTCCATTAATCAAAATTTGTTCCTTCCGCTGTGGAACATTTCCGCGGGGCATAGAATAGACATCTTATGAAATGTATAGAGCTTATCCTTGAAGATTATCATTGGGAAAGCAGCGGGAGGAGCAGGAGCGGGAACTCAGGTTTGAGTATACTAAGGGTCACAAAGTTTGAGGTCAAACAATGCAGAGAG
>WJFA01000481.1:0-36729 GCA_009870155.1 Pseudobourletiella spinata
AGAAGGTGGCACCCACGTCTACAAGCCGTGAAAAGCGCTGAATTTAATAAATCCTGAAGTGTAGCACGCAACCCACAGTTTGTGTCATGTCATGTCATGTCAATGGTCATAGTAAAGCAAGGGTCATTGATGAAGTTCTTCTACTAACTCTTTCCAGGGGTGACAGGGGTGCAACATAGAATATGCAACAGAAATAACCGTATATATTTAACAAAACAGGCACGCTGAAGTGATGTTGTGATGTATCCGCGTCCGAGAAAAGTGTCTGCATTGGTTGGGTTAGACAATTTCATCGCCTCCTCTTTAAGTACTATACCACTGTAATTTTATGCAAGAATGAGTCTCGCTCTTCCCACCCCCCTTGCCTCTGTACGCGTATACGATGAATCATAACTACAGTTCAAAATTTAATGTTAGTATGAATTTTTAATCATAATTATAAACATAATCAACGTCCACGATTGCAGAGTCAGTGGGAGCTAGCATAACTACAGAATATTCGCAACTTATTCATCCTGAAATTCTTACCCGGAAAATGGTGTCACTCAAGAACTCAATATTAAGGCCACGATTCCTGAGCAAGCTAACTTTGATTGGATGTTGCCAGTGCCGTGTGCGCAGCTCACGGTTATGTTTTTCGTTTGTGCAAATCAAATAATCTACTGCCAATACAATGTTGGTTATGAATGAGATTCTCCCCCAATTGATCAAATCATTATGTATAGGAACTGAAAGCATCGCTGAAGGTGTCTCTGGCAGATTGACTTGGGGTTTCTAACACAGGTGACAAATTGTGAGGGCTAATATGTATATCCTTAGGGCATAGAGGAATAGCCCAAATTTTCTCGGACGGGCGGGGGGGAGGGTCCTCCCAGCCATAAATAGGTCAAATTTTAGGGGGGGCGTCCCAATTTGTTCAATTGACAATCAAAAATGAGGTCCTCAGGAAAATCTTGGACACCTTCCAAATTTTCCTTATATCCTAGTCGGCAAAGGGGTGTCTAATTTTTATAATATAAGATTTTAATGTTTATTACATGTGTATTATTATATGTAATACATTGTCAGTATCTTTGGACAGTAATAAGCTATCATGCTATCATATGCTGAACTGTCAAAAAAAATCTTGAGCATGATCTTCATCCAAACAGTCGTATCGAAATGATCACAAATACCACTATTATTTCTAAACGTCTTTTAAACATTGTTCTACTCGACTTGGGCTCTGGGCTCTTGGGATTCTTTGCTTTCATACCTCCAAATCCGGACATCCTCATCTTATAGTTATCATTCACTGAGCACGCAGGTACGCAGTTCTCTCCCTTCCATTCAAAGGCTCAGTCCTTAGTCACAGTCACTGGAAAATAATATGCCTATGAATGGCAATAGTTTTTGAATAAATTGTAATGAAGACTCCTTGAAAATGGTCAAATTTTGCTCTATATTAACCGCACATAACAAAGGACTACGTGTTCACATAATACTTCTAATAAGAACCAATAAGTATTTGGTTCTGCATAGATTTTCATGGAATTAAATTTTAAATTTGCGGTGATGCAATGCTTGCACGATCTCACAACTAAGCGCTTGTGCCATTTCGGAGGGATCTGCTATCTGCGGGAACTCAATCTTATGTATAGATAGTATTGAATATTTTTGAATGTCGGTGCAGTTCATTGGGAAACCATCTCCGTCTTTCATATGTAGGCTAACCCATGCGTGAAGGGTTTTCAAAGGCCACACTGTAGTCTCGGTTCCTTCCAATGCAGCACCTTGTTGCGCATCCATTACCTGTGACATACTCTGTTTTTAGTCTATAAGGTTACAACAGTGAAGTACACTTTAGACTTTAAACAGTCAATTACATACAAGCCCATGATTTCCACTGGAACCGCAACTATTCCGTCAAATAGAAAAAGGCTTCGAGTTATAAGCATTTCATCCCGCAATTGCCCTTGCGTATGTGCTAATAATTATGGGCCAGTTTGTAGCCACATATAATCACGAAGCGTTGAAACCGGGATACAAATCAATCTATTGTAATGCTCGTGGTTCTATTATCTCACGGTGTACTGCACCCTGTAACACTTCGTCGCACAACATTCTGAACGCTGTCTTTCCACGAGAGAAACGTTGCGCAAGGATTCCACGAACTAATGGTAGGAAGCCAAATGCTTTCTCTCCTCTAGTACACAGTGTGCACGGAGTGTGTGGAGAAAGAAGAGAAAAATGCCTGGATCCAACCGTCACACATTCGCGTCCATCCAAGTCTCCCATGTGGTACGTGAGCATACGCTTTAAAACCATTTAGTCCAAGTAAAAGTTGGCACAGGGAGCAACACCAGTCGGGATTCCTCCACGAGCACTACTGTAGTTAATTGTTTCTCCATCCTTACTCCTGTCTGTGTTTTCCTCTTCCATGTCTCCGGCTTAGATTCGCTCCGCCACAAACTTGTCCTCCTTCAGTCATATCCCATTGGCCTTTCAAAAGTACTGAGGGCGAAGAGGTTTGGGAATTTTCTTCTAAAACTCTCCTTCCAATCTTAAATTCAAAATTTGAGCAGAAAGACTGGCCATCAAAGGTGAAAAGTGTCCTTATACGGTTGTAGGGAGTACTTCATGTTCGCCCTCGAGTCCAATCTCATAAGCCTAAGCTACTGATGACTTCAAGGGATATTCGTGGAATAGAAGCTCCCGGGGCTTAAGGTATGGATCTTTAATATGTGTAGTTTTTTAATTGTCTGAAGAAGGTTTTATATCTGGTGAATCATTCCGCAAGTAATACGGCGGTCGTGATACGTCTAAAGGTTTCCTTCCCAACAACTCCAATATCCTCAAAGTTAGACAAGTAAAAGTCATTGGGTAAGTTAAGAATTTAGGCATAAAAAACTTTTATAGCTACCGGGCCCCAGATTTTTCTCCCTCCTAAAATGTGTACGTCTTCGTTCTCCTCCACGCCCACAGGCTCCCATTCTAGCAGTTGCAAAAATATCGTGTCAGTCCCATGAGATGTACTTGGTTGGTCTCTAAAATGCGTAGATATTTCTACAGTGACAGAAAGATGCAAGGAAGATAAATTTTTAAAAAAAGTTACCTCGTAGTAACAATCATCATTGCAGTTTGGAAATTCAATGTTTAGTCTAAAGCGACCAAGTACCACTTTTTGGGATTGGAAAGAAAGTTCTAATATTTTCAACTAATCACAGTAAGAGCATACGCAAATGCATGTCCCCATAAATCCATCGAGATAGCTCGTCCTCTTGCTTCCGGCTGAAAATTATGTAGAGAAGGAAAACATTCGGTGAGCATAAGCGCGGACGGAAGCCCTTGGGGAGGTTTATGGGGCAAGCAGGTAGTGTGTGATAGCTGGGGAAGATTAATTTTATGACGATGATGCTGCTACACCACAGAGACGTCCACAGCATAACTTATCTTGACAGAGAAAAATTAGGAGTTGAAAAGCAGGGAGGCGTCTGTCTCGCAGGAGAGAATGGGTAACGATATCTCTGGAAGGGGGAGAATGTTCATATTAAAAATTGTGGACGACAGGACAGAAGATACACCGCCGCATATGCTGTTGTTAGTGGGGAGACGTAGGAGAAAGAGTAATTAATTTCATCGTCTCCTTTCCTCACCCGCACTCTCTCCATACACACACACACACACACACAGACGGTACCCAAATCATCCCATCAACGTGGCAATTTCAACAGCCACTTGCTGAATTAACATGTTGAACACAACATCTGAGCCACATCTTGTTCTCCGAGGCGTCGTCGTCGTCATCACGCACTTCTCACAACTATATACAATGTCACAGCACGTTCAACGGACACTTATTCAGTCAGAGTTAGCGGCAGTGGTGGTAGTATAGATGTGAGCTCTGAGCGACTCATTTAAAATCACGGAAACTCTCCCACTTCCAGACTCCTGAAGGAAGAATAGACATACATATAAATTTAGTGTTGTTGAGCAACGGAGTTGTTCAACAACGCCGGGACAACGACTGCCACTCAAAAAATACAGGCTGAGGTTTTCAAAGCATATATGACGACGCTGGCAGCGCGCGGAAAGCTCCATTTTCATTACATACTCCCGTAGCGTACTTTGGAAATTAGATCCCCACTCTTTGGTCGTAAATTACCGAATCCACTGGCTTAAGTTGCCATTAGTCCAGGACTTTAGGGGGAAATTAGTTCATTATTCCAGTTCTCACGGACTGGAGAATAGTAGTGTGACGGCGTAGTCGTTACCTTCTGTACCCCCCGCACACAAGTCTGTACCACTCACTCCAGGAATGCCCATCTGCATCTTCCGCTGTAGTTTCCGTCTGTAAACATTTTATCAACTAGATATTGCACTTCACTTTACTCCTGGTCTGGATGAGGAGGATTTTCTTGGTCGAAAACGTGTTCTAGCTAAGCTATCAGTACTTTTATCCCTGAAATTCATATTGAACGACGACTTGTCCTGACTGAAAGCCTAGCTGGAAATATGATACGCGCCTTGAAAATCTCCTCGGTTTCAGCATTTTGCCATATATCGTGACTCTGCGAGAGATTGACTTGGAAGCAGATACTGACGCGGAGCAAAGCTGCACCTCCGGTTGGATTATTCGTCCCCACTGAATCCTTTCAATTCACTCCCCAAAAGCCTTCCCCTAAAAATTCCACATAATAAAACTCCTCGAGCAACATCATGCGCGCATTGTAATTTTCAGCAGGAAAATCAATTTTCGATCGCAACTGCATTTCAACACGTACGCCGATCCAACGTTAGCCATTGCATTGAAACCCTGTCGTAACCAAATTTAACCATTGTTTTACCATCCCCGTGGTAAGCTTTTACTTGACGGTATGATCTATTCAGTGCTTCATTTAAACTACTATAGTGTGAAGTGCAAGCTGTTGTCCACATTATTAAGCTGTACACATAACGTGCGCGAGACTAAAAGATATATAGCCTATTGGAAAGCACGGTCCCTGAATTAACCTATTACTCACTCCCATTCCATGACACTTCATCATCATATGAAAAACAATTGCGGGGTTAACCACATCAGAATGCCAAGTAATTTACAATTTCCATAGTCTGATTCCGTTCATCTATATGCCATCTATTCTTAACTCGTATTATTCCAGCTCCTTTAGTGCACACAATAAAACACAAGTAGCTGCCTATAGCAAGTGACCTGAATGTGAAATAGTTGGTAAATTTACGACCGCTAAAACGAACTCCTCTTTTGTCAGCCAAGTCCTCACTGAACGCATCAGAGGGGATAAAAGGAGACCAGGTTGTTGTGTGCGTGGGAAGGATTGGTGATTTCATAAAATTTGACAGGTCATTGAAACATCATCGTGTGGAAGTCATCACATACTCAAAGGCTTCGGTACACACAACTTATAATAATAAAATATTGTGGGGTGAGAGAGAGAGGCAATGCCTCCGGGTTCCCGATTATGATTCCCCCTCCCATTCCCTCTTCCCAACCAGCTGAGTATCAGGTCCGCCATGTTGGTAGTATATAATTTCTGTTCCTCTGCCTCCCGTATCTGACAGAGCGTGAGTGACATTGTTTACCCGAGAGTTTTTCTTAGGCGGGGTGCGTGCAGTGCAAGTGCAAGATTGAGCAGAAGAAACTTGAGCCGCGGATGTGAGACTTGGTGGATGAGGAACAGTAGGCGAAGAAGAGGAGCAGGAAGAAAAGAAGAATAGTGGAGCAAGTGTGTGGATATCATATTGTCCTGGTTTTTGCCATATGTGTGCCTCTGTGTGCACTGTGAGGAGAACCGGGCTCTATCCGTACTGACATTCCGGCGGTTTGTGTAACAAGTTTTTTGATTGAGCAACCGAGAGGGTTGGATAGAGATAGGGGCAGGGAACGAAGCTAGACATTGTTAGGGTAAGAAGAGAAGGAAGAGGGAGAAGGAGAAGAAGAAGAAGGGGAAGAAGACGAGGGAGGAACGAGAGTGGGAAGAATGAGTAAGGTTGTGGAGTATGTCGGCTTTTTCCATGCTCTCAAGGATCGACTACGGGAGAGCTGGACTCAATACTGGCACACTACAGATGAGGGGAATGAGGAAGAAAAGGAAACCAATTTCCGGGCCAAAGTCAAAGATAAACTTGAGAAGCTTAAGCAAAGAACCATCAGCAGAATTAACCACTCATCAAACGCCGAGGATGACTTCTCGCATCTGACAAGGTGAAAGCCACTAACCGTTTCCTGCATATATTCTATTACTTTGAATCTTGTCTCTTGCCTGCTGTATGAACCCTTCTCACTCTCAGTCAGACGATCACACTCTCGATCCTCACGCAGCAGTGTGGGGTAAAATGATAATTACCATGAAAAGTCGAGACTGGGGATGTGGTAGTCTTTGAACTGCTTATAGACGGAAGCATACGGCTTGTGCGGCATAAATTGTAGACCATTTTTCAGAGCAAAATAATTGTTCAAAGAATGCTTGTTCTATTGTTTTGGTAGACCGAAATCACGCATGGAACTGGTCCGTATTTCCGCAGCTGTGATGGGGATTGAGTTTTCCTACGCGGCCGAGACGGCTTTCGTATCCCCACTCTTACTCAACATCGGTCTCCGCCATCGTCACATGACCCTCATGTGGTGTCTTAGTCCCTTGGTATGGACATTTGGATACATTGGATTTGGATTCGTTTGGATTGATTTGTACAAGTTTTTCTCATGAGGAAAAAAACACTTTGGTTCTACTTGCTTGTGAACAGCTCGGATTTTTCGTTACTCCTCTTCTGGGCTCACTGAGTGATGGATGTCGATCGCAGCTAGGTCGACGGCGCCCGTTCATAATCCTCTTATCCATCGGGATCGTCATGGGGCTGATTTTGGTTCCGAATGGAAAGAGTATCGGGCTCCTCATGGGGGACACATACCGGGATACGCGGATCGTTCCCAAGGTGACGCCAACCCCGACGTCTGGAACTGGCTCAATTGTGACGGAGGGAAATTTCAGTGGTAGGGACCCCATAGAAATCCAGGGTAAAAGTCTCAAGTTTGAAACAAGCCTCACTGAGCCCTCCTTGCCGTCTAATCCCACTGAAGGCAGCCCTGGCCCACGTGCAGTCACGGACTCTGTACCTCCATCATTCAAACGGAGCCCGAGTCATTGGGCGTTGGACAATTCTGGGAAGGTAGCCAACTATGTAGGGAGGGACGAGAGGCAGGAGGTGGACATCATGAAGAAAATTAAAATCAATGGAGCAAACTCCAAGCGGGCTAACAAACTTAACAGTTTGTTTGAGGAAACTTTGCGGGAAATGGAGACAACAAATGCGAATGCGGAGGGAGGCGGTCAGGTTGGGAACGGAAGTACAAGGTCATGGACTCAGACAACTCCCACTACCGATGTTGACTACAGCTCCCGGCCGAAAGCAGCGGCACTGCAGCAGGACCAAAGTGAAACCTATGTCGTGGACTCTGTCAGCAACCATCCGTGGGGATTAGTTTTCACAATTATTGGCACGGTTCTCCTGGATTTTGATGCAGATGCGTGTCAGAGTCCGTCCAGGGCCTACATGCTTGATGTCACCATTCCAGGTTAGACGCCCCCACGCATCACACATATACACTGCGTATAACTCTCGCGCCTTATCCAAGCCACCCCGCTAATTGGATTTGAATCTGATTGAGTCACTACTGCGATTTCCCTTCATGCATCCGCACACTGTGTAATAACTGTACTTTTAGGGTAGTGCTGTTACTGTCGCAGAAATTAGTGTATAGCCATGCCTGCGATGTAAACCTAAAATGGCTGTGCTTGCGCTGTGGATTTCTAAAAGGAAAAATTCTGATCAATCCTATGTAGAGGATCACGCACGTGGCTTGAGCACGTTCACCATTATGGCCGGATTAGGAGGCTCACTTGGCTATTTCCTTGGCGCACTGAATTGGGAGAATACATTCATTGGTAACTAATTTACACGCTAAATTCCCTGCATTTGTACTACTAAAAGTTAAAATTAATAACGAAAAAAGTACCTCGACAGAGTATACCCGGTTTTTACCACCATTTTTTTCATTTGGACCAGATCGGGCTTGGAACACTTAGTAGGGGAATATTGGGGGGAGGGGGGAGTGGATTGGAAAAAATTGAATGATTTTTTTCCTGTGTGGATTTAAAGGTATTTTATTCGGTGGTCAAGTACGAGCTGTATTTACACTAGTTCTCTTCATTTTCATCGGTTGTGTAATCACGACTATAAGAAGCTTTCAAGAAATCCCTATTGATCGGTTGTACCCTGCAGACAACAAGCCAGCCAACCGAGTAAACAATTTTCTACTTTTTCCCTTCGCAACCCTCTTTCTCTCTTACTCTATCCCTCTAGTGATGTTCTAGTAAGACACGACTCCTCCGCTATACATCCACATGTGTGGCTTCCACTAACCCGGTTAAGCCTCCTATAGTCTCTTGGACAATGTGGCTTTCTCTCTGTCTCTCTCTCTCTCTCTCTCCTTCTTCCATCCACTTCCATCGTACTTAGTATACATTGCCCGTGTTGAGCAATACACGATTCCAAATCCCGGATCCCTTTAGCAGCAACCCCCTCTTGCTTCCTTTATTCCCCCTAAACCTGACACACGGCTCCCTGTATATCAGAGAATTTCCAATCAATCCAACAAATCGCCCGATTCTCTCAAAATGATGTAAGGGGGAAATTGACCTTTTATTTTGATGCATAGGTTGAGCGGGGGGAGTATTCTCGGTTTGAGGAGCAGGAGCAAGACGGCTATTCGGAACCGGCGAAAAGCTCAAGTTATGGAGCCATGAACAATGTTCAAGAAACGTCTTTCAACGAGAACCCGGAAAATTATGAGGTAAGTTCTCTGAGCCAGTCCCTGACATTGGTTTGGGGGTTTAAAAGATGCTGATTCGTCAAAATGGGACATGTAATATAATATGGTATGTACGGAGGTGGGTTTAATAGCATAACGACGGATGTGGGTTATGGACTTTGACGTGTATTACAGGATGCCGGTCGACCTCCTGTACCCCAATTAGCCATACCGGTAGCAGAGGCAGAGCATGCCCCGACGTTTGGGGAGTATCTGAAGACAATCGTACAAATGCCTCGTTCTCTCCAGTGGCTTTGCGTAACCAACTATTTTTGCTGGATGTCACTCGTGTGCTACTCCCTGTACTTTACAGATTTCGTGGGGGAAGCCGTTTACGGTGGTGACCCTGCAGCCCCCCTCGGTTCCCGCACACGGACTCTCTATGAGGAAGGTGTCCGTTTCGGATGCTGGGGAATGTCTCTCTATTCTTTGTCATGTTCTATATATTCCCTTGCCATTGAAGGGCTTGTAGCCCGATTTGGGTAAGCTTTTAGGTTGGACTTAATCAGTGAGGCCGGGGGGAGGTAGAAGGAATATGTGGAGTGACGGCTGTATTTCATGTACTTTTTAGCGCCAGAAGGGTTTACATATGTGGGCAGTTGGTCTATTCCGTTGGGATGGTGCTTATGGGGAGCTTTCGGGCTCGCTTCGGAGTCATAGTATTTTCCTGGACGGCAGGAATCATGTACGCCACCCTGTTCACGATGCCTTACCTCCTCGTGGCAAGATATCACGCAGCTGATACAGTAAATAAATGGCCATATTAATTTGGAGGAAAATTTGAAATGGAGTGTGAAACATGCTTTGAATTGTATGATACAGTTTGAACTGGACACGGATGATCTCGTGAAGAAACCGTCTTTGAAGCGTGGTCTCGGCACGGACGTAGCCATTGTATCTTCCATGGTATTCCTAGCTCAAATTACTCAGGCCATAACACTAGGGACTGTGGTCTCTGCCGCTGGGTCACCAACAGCAATTGTATTCGCCGCATCTGTCTTCGCATCCTGTGGAGCAATAGCAGCTACGAAAGTTCTTTACTTAGATTTGTGAGAGCCCTATTTTTTCTATTTAGTTAGCATGTTATCTGTATACTGGGCGTCAGCTGGACAGTGTTATGCAATCATCTATCAAGTATATTATTGAGGAGGTGTGAGAATTATGAGTAATAAAATTACGTTATTTTGGATTTTCTCTCGTGTATTGTGCTAGTGCGCTTGATGATCACTCACATATGCATAATGATAAAAATAAAGGTGACAAAGACGGCTAGATGTTAAATCCAGAATATTTCCCGAACTTTATTCAGTGAAAACAGGGGAACACCTAATATTACAGACGTTTAATCCTCAGAGGATTTCAGGTCCTTCTTTCCTCCTCTGATTCTTCCTGTCCTTCTGGCAGCGATCAAACCGACCTTGCGACCAGCAGATGTTCCTCGCTTGCAAGTCGAAGCCTTACCAATGTGTTGATGGTTACCACCACCGTGAGGATGCTCTACAGGGTTCATAGCCACACCACGAACGATAGGCCAGCAGTTCCTCTTAGCCTTGTACTTGAAATATGCGCGACCGGCCTTCAGGATGGGCTTGTCAATACGACCACCTCCAGCTACGATACCGACCATAGCACGGTTAGCTGATGGAACGACCTTCTTGGCTCCAGAAGGCAACTTGACACTAGAATTATTTGAATTAAAATTTAGTTATCACTTCAATGATTCGAACCAATTATAAATAACTTTCCAATTCTTTCAATATTCTTCATACCGAGTTCGTTTGGTGTCGGGGTTGTGAGCAATCACGGTTGCGTAGTTACCAGAGGCCCGGGCCAACCGACCTCGGTCACCGGTCTTCTCCTCCAAGTTGCACACAATGGTACCTTCGGGCATGGTTCCAACCGGCATGATGTTACCAATTTGCAAGTTAGCTGAAATTACCGTTCAATAATGACTACCATCAACGTTTGACTCTAACTCAACGCAAAATCGATTCAACGTAAAAAATCTGTTACCCTTCTTTCCGCAGTACACGAACTGTCCAGTGTACATGCCTTCGGCGGCAATGAAAAGCTCCTTCCGCGTCTTAAAACGGTACGGGTCACGGAAGTTGACCATAGCTAAGGGTGCACCACGACCGGGATCATGAATGATTTCTCTTACGACACCCTTAATATAACCATGCTTCTCAGCATAATCTAAATGCCTCAACTTGGGGGCTCCTTTCCTGTGCTTCGTGTGGGCCACAAAGACTGACCCTGCACCTTTTCGCTGGGCACGGATGACACGACCCATAATTACTGCAAAATATCATAAGCACACAAAAGTTAGTCATTCAGAAGGTAAGTTATTCGAACAGCGAGTACTCATCAAAATACAGAAGTAGAAAACATATTCGAGTCCCTCACTTAAAGCCTCTCAAGGCCTCAGGTTTTTCTAACATGAATAAAATTTTATCACCGTTCAAAATTAATAAATCCCCTCTCCTAATTTTCTTTTCAATCGCGTAGTAGATAATCTTTACACATCTACAATAGTCGGTTTCAAAACAGCAATATCACAGTGCGAAGTTGAGAGTTGGACTCATGCATGCACCGACTGCCGTAATACTCGCTACATGTCGCCGCCGACTCGACATATTGGGATTGGAAGCGTGCACCCGACTGTACTTAGCACGCTCGATTTCTTTTAAAAACCGTAAAAATCACAATACAAGCAGAGAATTTGCGTTGACTTGAGAAAGCAGTAAGAAAACAGGAAAATAAGAAAAGTCAAGATTTCTTACCAATTTAAAACGGAAGATGTTCCTTCCCAAAATCTATCAAAACTTTACCCAAGTTCCCAGATCGCAATCCGGCAAGGCAAGACACTCTCACACTGTGAGCCTTCCGGCTGAGGCACTGCAGCACTCTCTTCTTTAGTTGCTCGCATGTGGCGCCAACCCGCTAATTTTGAAAGTTCATGGCGGGCGGGAAAACATTTCAGGGAAACGACAAGCTGAATCTATCCATTCATTGGCATGTATTCATTCAACCTCTCCTCTCGTGTAGTAACAAAGGCGGCAGAGACGTACGTATCTGTCTGGTGGATGTGGTCAAAATTTTGTTCGCATCAACACAATTCTCTCGACAAAGGGTCAGAAATTCAGTTGAAGCACAATGAAAGGACCCGATGAGAAACCTTATAGACAGAATTTACCTTGGTAAGAGTAGTGCAACTATTTTGGGGCTGCCTAATACGAATTATGAAATACATAAATAGCTTCGATAACATTATTACTTTCCGAGTCACCGTCGTGTGAAAATTATTTCTTAATATCTGTTGCCTTTCACAGGGTCGAAAAGTACCGCCCAAACAAGTTAGACGAACTTATATCCCATGATGAAATCATTAACACAAGTAAGACTTATTTGCGGTAAAATGTTTGCGAAGAAGCGACAATTAGGACGGAAGTAGTAATATCTTGGTTTTTGTAGTCCGAAGATTCATTGACAAGGATCGACTGCCACACTTGTTATTCTACGGACCACCGGGGACAGGGAAAACTAGCACAATCCTAGCCTGTGCGAAAGAGTTGTACACCCCTCAGCAGTTCCAGTCAATGGTTTTGGAGTTGAACGCCTCCGACGACCGGGGAATCGGAATTGTGCGTGGCCAGATAATGAACTTTGCCTCCACCAAAACTATGTTCACGTCCAAATTCAAGCTGATCATTCTGGATGAGGCGGATGCAATGACGAATGATGCTCAGAGTGCCTTGCGTCGGGGTACGTAATTTTTAATTTGGTTACGAATTTCAAGTTTCGAAGTTATTTTTTTATTCTTGATTCTGTGTTGCAGTCATTGAAAAGTATACGTCCAATGTCCGATTTTGCATCATTTGCAATTATTTAAGTAAAATCATTCCTGCGATCCAGAGCAGATGTACCCGCTTCCGCTTTGCTCCGCTCAGCCCAAGTCAGATAATACCGAGACTGAACTACGTCGTTGAGCAGGAGGGGTAAGTGTACTGTTTAATTTTACAATCAGTTTTTGTATTTCATTAAAGTAAAGGCTATCCGTAAAATGAAATACTTACAATTTGATGATTTGCTAGGTTAAATGTGACGGAAGAAGGGAAGAAGGCCCTGGTGAAACTCGGAGAAGGTGATATGCGAAAAGTGCTGAATATTCTTCAAAGCACTGCTCTTGCATACAGTATATCCTCCGATCCTGACGGTCGTAATGATGAAAGGGCCCTGACGGCTGAGGATATGTATATGTGTACGGGAGCCCCCATGCCAGCCGATATTGAACAGATGGTGGGATGGATGCTATCGGATGACCTCACATCAGCCTTTAACAAAATGAATGATTTAAAAACTCTTAAGGGCATCGCCCTCCAGGACATTCTCACTGAAGTTCACAAATACATGGAACGTATTGACTTCCCTCCTCAAGTTCGAATTTATTTACTTCGGGAACTTGCTGATCTCGAGCACCGACTCTCCTTCGGTACCAATGAGAAGCTTCAGCTCGGTTCTCTCGTTGCTGTGTTTTTTAATGCTCGTAATAAAGTGAAGGAGGCAGCCTAGAGTGTAACAAGTTTTATTTTGTGTACTCTAAATTCCACTGTATTTAACCATAAAGGCAGGTCTTCAGAATGAAAATAAATGATCAATGCTTCAAAGTATTCGTTTCCCCGTCCGTATCTCTTGTGTGTCAATTTTATTCTCTGTCAATATAATAATGGCATAACACACCTTCTGTTCACTATTATTGTCGCTCTCAAGTATTCCACGCACTAAAAACTAGAGTTCGTTTCGCGGTGGCAATTTTTTTGCATCCTTACGATGAGGTTCATAATAGAAATTCGCAATTTTATTCGCATCGGCCTACAAACATACGTGCTATTAATTTTGAGCAAATTAAACAAAGCCCAGACATATCTTCTAACCGCCAGAGTGAAACTAACCAAAATTTCCAAATCGTTCTCATCTTTCCTTCCACGACTACGTTTCAAATATCCCATATTAACTTGTACAGCCCGTCATCTACAAAAATCTTTGTCAGCACTAATCAAAATGTGCTATCAAATGCTGTTATTTCCACTTAACGCATAGGGAACTTGCTGAACACACAGCTCGATTACGACTGGTAGTAGTAACAACGGGGCAAGATCAGCATTATTCTTATTGGCGCATTTATCCATCTGCATATAATACATAAAAAAGTCCAGACCTGACTCCTCGTCTTGACAATTTCCGAACGTTCCGGCACCTCCACAAAATGGTGCTTTGATATACTTAAAAATTTTAAGCACTCTCACGCATACCATGAGTAGCATAGTACCTTCACGCACAGCAACCCTTCTACAAATTACTCCAAAAACATGATCATCATTCTAGAAGCTATCACACCTTCATTTCACGCATCCACTTCGAAAAATGACACAATTCCCCTTCCTATATTTTATATCTATACTTCATTCTTCCCACTGACACGCATTAACTACTACTTTTATATCATGCCCAATCTCGGGACGGGAAACGTATACGTGATAAAAACGAAAGGAGCGGAAAAGATCCGTGCCACAATGGAAATTAATTTGTTACGTTGCGTAACAAATCATTTATCTGAATAATAATAAATAATAAGGCTAATTGATATCCGACTGTATTGAAAAACTGATATGTACCAAATGCACACGGAAAACCTGGAAAGTTATAAAGGTTCTCTTCAAATTCTCAAAAGAGATTCAACCACAACTTTTCCTATATGCATACAAACAAAACGTAAATCTTCAAAGGCCTCTTTCAGCTCCAACCTCACAACCTTCTGAGGTCAAAAAGTTTCATACACACATATGTATTACTACAACACCGTCTTCAAGTGTTGGTGTAACGGAACAAAAATATATGGTTGTTCGAAGTATTATATAAACATGCACGACGACGTTTTTTTCCAGTTCACAGTTTTGGACTAAACAACCCACTCCATCCACACCTTCCCACCGTTGTAGCCACACCGTCACAAGAGCATAGCAATTTGAGAGCTCATATTTAAACCAAGGTAGTCGTTATCTTGTTCAAAATCGGCAATACGAGAATTCTAGGATAAGTTGTAAGAATGACTATACCACGACAAATATTCCAAAATCCTACATACTCAACGTATGCTATCTGACTCTCTGTTCAAGTTTAAGGAGCGTCAGATCCTCCATGAATTTCAAATGGACCATATCCAGCTTGCTCCTTCCTTCCAAACCTTTGCGTAGTAGCTCCAAAATAAAGCTTACACTTTTTGAGGAGTCAACTGATTCCGACGCTATTTAAGTTAGAATAATACTGTGTCATAATAAACATGCGTACTGCAGATTGATAATAAATAAATTACAGAATATAGCTACAGAATAATAATAATAATGAATCAAAGTAGGAAAAACCCTTGACTGGAGGTTAGCAGTTAGCAATTCAATGCCTAATTGCTAAATTGACGCAGCACACAAAAAACTCAATTTTTATGTAGCACTGACAGACCGTGACGGAGTACAACCACCTCATTTCCATATACTATATCCTACACCTATACGTCCTTACAAATGGACGCATTAGTACTACAGCTAGTTAAACTGTATATGTACATACACACATTCATCCACCACTAACTTATGCCTTCGCAATTAGTCGTG
This sequence comes from Pseudobourletiella spinata, assembly GCA_009870155.1. Classification (NCBI taxonomy): domain Eukaryota; kingdom Metazoa; phylum Arthropoda; class Collembola; order Symphypleona; family Bourletiellidae; genus Pseudobourletiella; species Pseudobourletiella spinata. The sequence continues at coordinate 15,535 of WJFA01000481.1, forward strand.
TCGAAAATTCCTATACAATGGGAACTATAATAAAGCACACTCTCGCTCTTCACTTTTGACGCTGCCGCAGACATTCTTGCGTCCAAAATCCTAGCCTTCAAATGTATTGCTGGAGTTTTATATAGTGAACCACTGCAAAAGAAGCGTATTCAGTAAAGTATGGTATAGAAGGAGGATTCGTTATTACAGACCGACAAGATGAGACACTCCATATCAATCAGGATGGTATAATTAATATTATACTACACATATATCAGATCACTGAATAGAAAATCGCAATTTCTATATATATACATATATATATATGTATATTTCTATACATACACTACATTAAACTATTTCGTTTTAGTGTGCAGATAGCCATAGATCTCTTTTTCAAAAAAGTACATTAAATAGCAATCTATTCACATCAGCAGCATGACATGATTCTAAGGACAACACCTGGCCATTATGGATTGATTATGATAATACAGAGAAAATACATTTGGAAAAAAATTACAAGATTAAGCCCAGCACTGAGCTACTAGTTTCAGTTTAAAAGCTAAAAAGGGTGACAGGCTTTAGGGTAAACACCGGGCCAGATCATGCGTCACATGCACAACGTAAAGTACACAAGGCACAAAAAAACTATGGGTTTTAATATAAATAATTGCAATGCTGAGCTGGCATGCTACTTGTTGTACTACTTATTCTCACTGGAAATGTTCTGTACTTACTTTCAAGTTGAAGTAAAAAAATGGAAGTGAAAAATGAACTTGGAAAAAAACTTTGGTTTTTCGAGATATTTTTTTGTACCTACAAGTAACCTCCGGGTGTAAAGTAAGACAAGAAATGGCAAATATCCGTGGAGTCCCTAATAATAACATATGCAAAATTTACCGGGACACAACGAATAGAGAATTTTCGGCAAGTTTTTAGCAGCCATCACAGGCTCGATTGATAAACTGCTCTGACTTTCGTTCATGCTCATACAGTGAGAATAGGGATGGATCCTCCCTACGACCCCTTATACGTTCCACGAGCTCGTGAAACTTTCGTGAAACGAAGCACTGACAGTTAAACTCTGCACAACGGACACTATCAATAATGTACAGATACCTGTTAACTAGGTACAATCTTTCCTGTAAAAATACTTGTTTCCACATCAGCCTGTACATATCGGAAGTTCGAGTCTTCAAAGTCTCATCATCATCGTCATCATCACTATGAAACACGTTTTCAACACCACCCACCCCCCAACGACCTACTAAAGATTTCCTTCCCATTAATCGGTATACTTTCTTGGTCCAAACTTTGCCCGTTTTACCAATGTGCATGCTATAGTAAATCACGGAACAATGGAACACAAGCTGGGGACTATCGGTGATGGTTTTCTCCCTTACTACATAAACTTGACGCTTCCGAAATATTTGACATTGTAATTATTGCTGTCATACCGAAACAACAACGAACTGACTAGAAAGGTCGATACCTACGCATATAAATACAAGTACACTAGTTTTTTTACGTCTGGAGTGGAAGATTTCCAATTCCGAATTCTCAACAGTAGAATTTGTCGAATGCTGGGGAAGGGAGTAAATACTGCTTACATACTCCACGACTGGGTATTTTTGGTAATAAAAAGAACCAGTAAAACAAAACGGTTGCTTCCATAAAATTAACGAGTTTTCAACCAAGAGTGACCTCCCCACTAATTGTTTGGTACAGCTTCTCTGCTTCCTGAAAGGGAAAAGTCCTTTCGCAGAATTTGGGAACATCGCTGGTAACATCGCGCGAGCGTCACAACGTCCATTCACGTAATATTTCAAGAAAGTTCAACACTTCCCTACATTTACAGGACTACAAGTTTTTTCAGTCACTTGAAATTTGTAGCGATTTTTTAAGGAAGTTGCTTTACTTCTCAAGATGCCTTTCAGCGTAAGCTTGAAATAATATCATCGGGACTTTCGTTTAAATCTTTGGCTTCCAAAGCACTCCCGTTCACCGGCTCCGAAGTGAGCAGAGTCTTGATTCCTCCCACTCCTGAACTTGTTCCTGCGGATGAGATCGTAGCTGATGAAGAACATCCTGTTGCGGTGCCATCCACTCGGTCAAGAAACGAAGAGGGAGCCCATCCTTCCGCCGGTTCGCCCTTCTCATCTGCAAAATTTAAAATATGAGACATTGGTTTGCAGATTTCACCGTAGAATTGACTATAAAAGTGACCCAGACTGGAATTCTTACTCGGACAGGACACGAACCACCACCCAGCACAGCCAGTCTTCTTCAAAATCACAATGTCACCTTCCCGAAAGGAGATTTCAGCCGGTCCCATGGCATTGTAGTCAGCCAGAGCAATGTATTTGGGACCATTTTCAACGCTCTCTTCCGTACTTAGGCTACTGCTAACCCGGGGGTTCATGGGATACGACGGTTTGGGGGCGGGGATGCTGGAGGACTGTTCACTCAGGGAAAATGTTTCATCATCATCACTATGCGACATTTCGGAGCTCACATCATCTTCAACGTCTCCCTCTCCAGACGCTCGGCTCCGTGGTCTCGCATCCGAGGCAACCCAGGACGACGTCTGCCGAAGAGGCCTACAACACAATCGTGTGAAAAAGTGAAACAGGACAGCTGCCGAATGCAAATGAGAAGGAAAAAAGTGTGATCCTATACCGATGGCCACTCGACGAAGTTCTCCAGCCGTTGAGAGTGATGCCCTTGTTGTGAGTCATCATCCTGTGGCGCTTGGAGGCTGCATTGGTTGACACACCGATCCCGCTAATGCTCTTTGTCACCCGCAACGACTCCAGTTGCTCCATTAATAGCTTCTTTATAGACTGCACCCACATATCCTTACTATCCACAGTCTCTGCTTGCAAAATAAACACTTTAAGTCGGCCTTGGATCCAGATCTCAAACTTCTTGGACGATCCCGAGCCGCGGAGAACTTCAGTCAGGCCGATTTCGGACAGATTTATTTTAGTTTTGAAGTAGAGGGAAGTGGATTTGGGATCCTTATCCTTCTTGCATATCAAAATAGACTTTTGGTACAGGAACAAATGGCGCTGATGACCCTTCAGCCGTAATTTATCTTTTTTCGTCTCGGTCCAGAGCATGAAGGAACCCTGGAGGAGCAAAGGCCCTTCATCCTGAAGTTTATTCTGGAAATTTCAAGAACACACCCTTTATGTCAATTCACTTTTCGTCAACTCATCTCTGTTTCAAAACAGTATGAACCACAATACAGACTTACAGGATATCCCACGATAGATAGCTGAAGCATTCCATCATCAACACAACGAAGAATGACTAGCATATGGTCTAAGGCATCTAAAAGAACGGAGTAGCCTTCACAACCTTCTGAGTGTTTCAGTAAGTCCTGCAACAAAAAGAGGCGCATAAGTTTTACCTAAATAAATTTTGTTTTTTAAAAAGTAACAAAATACAACAACTTTTTACTTTAAGTAGCAGCTGGTATTTCGTTATGCGCTGAACGGGTTTCAAGAGGTAGGCCCCCAGCGGAAGCTTGTGGTTTAACCGCTGCCGACAAGCCAGAAACCACGGATGATTCTCTCCAATTTCCTTTCGCAAGCTCTCAGAGGCAGGTAGAAGTTGGCAGTATCGACTGTACATTGTGAGGAAATCCAGGTGCTGGGAGGAAAAACTTCAACTAGCATTACATTCTTCCAAATACCTTCCCTCTTTTCGGCATTTGAGAACAACCTACCCTCTGGATAAAGCAAAGTCCGACGAGTTCCACATTTTCGATGCAGTTGGATAAATCCGGGAGGAACTTTTGGGAATGGAAATGGAAAATATCATCCAGATTCCCAAACAGGGTGCTCATCTTGGACTCATTCACATCACTCGCATCAATCTGATCATACGCTGCCCGAAGTTGTTTCGGGAGGAATACCTTCGTCTCGTGATCTACGGCTCCATCCCGGTAGCCCTATATTTCAAGAAGAGGAACACTTATATGTTAAAAGCCTTTTAAACTCGAAATATTATCAAAATGTTCTCAAACGACTTCCCAAATCTTACCGTCAATATCTCGCCGATCTCATTCACGTATGTCTGCTCCGTCTGCAGCAATTCTTTGAGAACATGACCCCGCTTGATCCGCTTCACCTCGGCACTGTCTTCCGCTTGCTTCCCATTCCCCACCAAAACAACGGCTGGGGAGTGAAGCCCTTCGTCCAAGCTGAGACTTGATGCGGACTTCAAAGAAGGGTTGTCCCTTCGGAGCTCAGCCTTCCCCGAATCATCGAGCTGAGACGTGGATCTTGCTGCCTTCAGCTCTGGGCTCGGAACCACGCTGAGCGTCGGCGTCGTCGTGTTGCTTGTTGTGTCATTTGAACCGGAATTACGTCGGAACTTTGTTTTGCTCAGCTGATGAGCCATGGCAGCGCGCTTCCTGGACAGCAGACCCTGGAGCTCTTCCACTCGTTTTAGTACCTACACATAATTGGCAATGTAGCCTATATGTTACGACTAGAGTTCCACAGATTTATTCAGTCATTACAGTTATATTACTACCCTAGTTAACTTACTTGCTGTAGAAGATTGCGGGACTGGGATGTGGTAGCAGAGCTGAGAGAATTTGATGTGGCCAACTCGTCGGAAATGTTCTGAACGATTTCGAGGAAGGCGTCAATTTTCGTAATTAGCAGTCCTGAATCAATATCCGTCGGCTCCGGATGCTGCTGAGATCCAAGCAATTCCATCCCCTCTGCGCACAGCTTGTTGGCCTGTACATGTATAAGAGTTTAACAATAAAAATTTATTAATAATGTTGAAGACGCTGATTGATAAGAAAACGGAAGGTGTAATTGTAATCAATGTACCCTCTCCACAGTAGACTGAACATGTCGCCAGTCTTTCTGAGTCTGAATCTTCTCATCCAGTATGAAACCAAAATGAGTGGTCATCCTCTTGAGCTCTATGCACTTGGGCTCAACAGTGTCCACGGCGGAATGATTGTTTGCCACAATGACGCGACCGACCATTTCCAAATCAATCGCCCGGTTAATGTCATCCATTGTGACTTGTTGAAATTGAACTGTTTCCGCAATGAGCGCATCCGTCCCAGACACATTATCTCCCATATCCGGAATTGCATTCAAAGCTTTCACATTGGCGTCGAAAGCTCCCTGGGAAAAATAAGATTTTTAGAGTACAGAAGGAGGTTGTCTATTTAATCCGGCTCCAAGACACACAAATAAATACATACATACATGCATAAATATCCATATGTATGCATAGTAGGATGCTAAATACCACTGATTCCTTGCTTACCTGGAGCTCCTTAAAATCCTGCTCGAACCTCCTCAGTTTGAGACACTGTTCCAACTTGGACTTTTCCTTCGCCCAGAACTCTTGAAAGAGTCTGGACGTGTCCTCAATTTGAAGAATAAACCTCTCGACAGAAATGACGTTGATGAGTTGAACGGAGCTGCTGGAGCTGGAATGACGACTCAATGAGTTGTGGCCATTGGAGGTTCCATTGCTCCCACTGCTGCTTCTGCTGCTGCTGGTAGAATAACTCCCATTTTTAATTCGCTTCAATAAAGTTTCACCATGATCCGATGCCAGAGATAATTCGTTCATCAAACGGGTACATTCTTTCGTCTGGAATGGAACAAGAGAAAGAGAGAGAGAGAAAGGGATTTAATAGTACATCTGCACCCGCTACTGCAACCTAATCAATAATATCACACGCACGGATTCCTCACCTTTGTTTCTATTAGCTGCTCCGTGGAAACCACGTCATTGGGGTACTCCAAGTCGTGGAATGAGTCGGTAAAATTTTTCAAATCCTTTGACAAAACCTGAAGTGCCAAACCAAAGGCTTCCACCTCGATCCGCTGCTGTACCCACTTCACCTTGTCATATACCATGAGGCCGCCGAAATCCTCTGTCAGCTGACTCGAGTCAATGAAGATGAGGAGGTCCGACACGTCATTGCAAATGGTCAAATGAAATCGAAGATTTTCAGTTCTAAATAGTTTCGTTGACACTTCAGAGATTGCTTTTTGGAGAAAGCCCACGGGGCGGAGAACCAATACTCTGTGTATTAAGCCGGGGAAGAAACTCTGTGGGATAGAAAAACCCAAATTATCCTTAGAGATCTCACACACTGCTCAACCCAACCCAAACGATTGAAAACATAAGTATGCATGAAGCTTACGGATATTCGAAGAAGTGTCGACTTGACAGAAGTCCACTTGTCATTCCGACGATCGACCACAAGAACGAAACCGGATTCTGACTCTTGCATGCTGAGGAAATGTAGCAAATATATTGTTATTGAGTCACACGAAAACACACACAAAAGCAATCCGTCATACGCTCTCAATATAATTTGCCACTCACGGAGGAACAGAAGTGAGGTACACCATGAGACGTCTGTAATCATCTTCGGCAAGCAAATGGAAGTTACCTCTGTCGGGAAAAATCATGACATAACGATCATCAAGTGATTTGGCACCGGTCAGAATTGCGAATTCCTGGTACAGAAGATCGAAAACATCCTGAGTGGTCACAGGTTTGGATCCAGAATTCAGAACTACTTGCCCATTATTCGCAGACTCCATTGCCTCTGGAATAAATAACACATGACAATAATGTCAATAAATATGTTCATACACGGATCATTAATTGCATTGAATGACTCAAGAAATAGCTAAAAAATAAACTCAGACCCATACGCAGTAAAGTAGGCAAACTCCTTCCCAAGGCCTTTCTCGCACTGGCTCCCTCGGCTCTTGTCCTCTGACCCGCTCCACCTATCTCAGCCCCATGAACAGCTGATCCTGTAAGGCTCGAAGGGTGTAAACTGGTGGGGAAAAATTCCCCGCAACTCAATCTACTTATCCTTTTATTTGCACTGGATGAAGGCGGTCTCCGAAAGGATAGTCCTCTGACAGACTCCGGGAAAGGAGATGTGGAAGCCCTGGGGTTGTTGTACAAATCATCATTCCTATTTCGTAAACTACACGTTTCCCTAACCCGCTCCCCACTGATACCACTGAACAGCTCATTATCATTCCCCTTCAGCAGCTCACTTCGTCCACGGTCAGAGTCAATGGAGTAGTAGTCATCTTCATTCCCGGGTGGGGCCGGGAATTCCCCTGAAATAGTTACACATGACGGGGTGGGGGATAGGCAGATCCGATCCACTTCATTCTCCTCCTCATGCTCATCATCCCTGACTCCGTAGTTGGCTGTAAAGAAGATTCCGGGATGGTATTCTTCATTCGGAGTCGGGGACTCCCCCGGCGGGGATGTTCCAATGAACACAGAGTTAAGTGTGGATGAGACGCTGAGCCGGGAACGTGGGTAGGACAGAATGTTCACTATATTTTGACGGCTAAGAAGATTCGTGAATGAGTACCATTTACGCGGCTTCGCGTGACCGCTCGTCCCGAATTCACCTGAGGAAGTGGACAAGGATGAGTTCCGGTTGACGGAAGAGCTCCTGGCGGTTCGGGTCGCGCTCGAAACTGACCCGAATGGGGAACCCCTTGAAGGGGAGAAGTTCAAGGATTTGGAAGAGGCTTGCGACCGGAAACGGTCTAGGAATGTCTGACTTTCGTTGGACAAAACTCGGTTTCGCTTGGGAAAACGGTAGGTGTTACTACTATTCACGCTAGTACCACCCACCCGTGGTCCCGTCAACTTGGCGGCGGGCTGAGCCTCTGAGGATTGCTTCGGATGGGGAAACTTGGGATTCTGTCCATTCGCCTCTTCGAATTCAAACTCGTAAATGTCATGGTCTGGCTCACATTCGAACACTAAGTTTTCGGCCATTCACTGCATCTACGACTTTCTCCCTAAAAAGACGTTCCAGAATATCCATATAGTAAATCATTTCGTTCACAATGCAACCAGAGGACGAAACACTGTCACTCCAAACACCTATAACCTCGAGGAACACGACCACATAAACCGGTATAAACATTGATACTTGTGACGGATAAAAGTTTACGATTCAGCCCTCGTACTCGGCATGCCAGACTCTCACAGTTCCCTTGCCTTGCACAAGGAAATGAGCCCGGTGATACTGAACAACTGGCGTCTCAACCCTCTCGTCCGTTAGTCAGTCAACACCTCTATACAGACCCGCCCAACCGCATTACATTGAGTTTTTAGTAAGCTCGTCTACAAGCACTCACCCTCCTCTATCATGTAAATCAGTGTGTTCACACTACTTGTTGTTAACTTGTTACTCCACTGAAATCACGTTGTGCTCGCGTACCCCAATGACATACTGTCACTGGTTCCGCAAGACATTTATCCATTCTCAAATGATGCGGTGGAGGTTAATAGTAAAGTGACGCGATTGGGACTGATCCTTAAAACCGTTGTATGTATCAATTTACAAGTTTTTGCGGTCGGCATCCTAATGAGCCTCCCGTATAAATTACATCCTAAACAATCATACAGTCACAGACACATACACTCACCTCCAAATCGGCTTCTTCTCTCGCCGTGACAATCCCAACAAGTTCCACGATCCAAAAACACACTCCTGCCTCACATGATCTCGCATGACATTCCGCCGTCGTCCTCCAAGATTCCTATATATATGCCCTTCTTCGTCTAAGTGAACAGAGGACAACAACAATAATAATAATAGGACGAGGAGCGGAACTCCGTGTGGGGATTATTTACGTAAACATTAGCCCTACATACACATATGCGTATTCCTCCCCTGCCCACCGCTGATAGTTCAACAGCCCAACTCGACCCAATTCCAATGTTGTCCTCGGTGTGTGAGATCCTTATTAGTCTCAAGTGTTTTTTGTGCAATTGCCGTGTGGTGGGTGTTATAGCTCAAGTAGGCTTGTTAGGGTATGCTCAAAAATACCATTCTATATTGACCAATCCGTTATAAATATCCCGGTCCTAACCTTTACCTCCCATTCTAATGGGGTGATACAGAACTATAGATTAATTGGAGAAATAGACTCTCTCAAGATCCTTCTCGGGTCGAGTGAGATTAAGGACTTGTTGTATATTTGAATTTACCGCGGCCACAACCACTCCCACTGTATTTTCGTGTTGCCCAAAGGCGGCTCAGAAAGCAGAGAGAGTTTTACAAGGGACGGGCGAGTGTGAAGAGAGCAATGAGTGGGGAAAACCTTATCCCAAGAATTCCCACTCCTTCAATGCCATTTCCAAGAAAATTCCCTTGCTTGTACAGCAATACGGAAAAAATTCTCAAAGTGTTGTAAGACAGAGTTTTCCTGGCCTCGGAGGTGGCATTGGAAATGCTCATTTTATTTTGATACTAGATAATTAATTGAACAGAAAAACTGGTAAGCTGAGTGTGATTCAATACTCTGTAGGACCAAGAAACGGATTAAAATGGATTTTTGTGAAGCAACAATCCAAATGGCGCGAATCCAGCTGGTGGAACGAGTTAACGGGCAAAAATATGATTTCAAATCAGCTCATGAAAGAATGAATATATTGTCACCGGCAAAGAAATTTAATGAACATGTTGACAATGCTGATTAGAAGTAGTGTAGATAGTATCAGCCGGTACCCTTTGTATTACAGTAAACAGGTAGAGTGGTCGCTCCTGTCATCGGCTGCATACAAATTGGCAGAGGATTATTTTCACACGGTGGTTGGCAACATGCAGGGTCGAAGCGATTTTTAAGTCTGTCACGTATGTCCTTGGGATGAAAGTGACCGTCATAGGATCTCCGGCGGTCGCAGAAACAACTGCAACAACACACGAGTTAGGCAAGCCACAGGGGTGGCGGGAGTGGAGAGGTTTGGAATATGATCTACCTGAAGTAGTCCGCGGAATCGCAGTACTGCTGAGGATCAATGTACACTGGACAACGATCCGCTATCAACGGTGTCAAATAATTGAGCGTGAAGCGATTCAGGGCCTTTCTTGTACTTTCAGCGTATGCGTCTCCATTGCGGAACTGTGAGGCAAGAGTTGTTGGCACTCCGGCTCATTAAAGTTGAATATCTATATGGACGGTGACCACAAGTACTGTACTTACCCTCTCTGTCGGTACATGTCCACAGTAACCGGATTTGAACCAGCGGTGTGGGTTGGTCGGATCCTTAAAATGTGGCATCCCAAAAGCCCTCTCATCCGGTTCCTTGCGATAGAAATCCACGTCCTTATCATCAACCTTGGCATCGAAAGGCAAGCACTCGCATATTTTCGGGGTTCGGATGTAGCCCATTTTACAGTAGTCCGAGACACACTCGATTGGGAGGTAGTAGTCCTGATCCCAGCAGGACTCAGTCTTGTACTTCATTTGTGGGATTCGTAAATGTCTGCATTCTGGATTGAGCTCTAGGAATGGATCCCAGTCTGTGAGGTCCTCAAATTCCTTCCAAAATGGCTTCCCACGCGGTTCCCGTCCAGGGCACGGTTGAACGTTACAAGCCTTACAGTCCTCAACTCTCATGTTGGGGTCCCGGTACACGGACAGGCGGGATAGGTAGCCATGCTTGTTGTTTTTGTACAGCTTTGGGGGGCAGTCCGTGACGGGTTTTTGAGCGCAGAACCTGTTACGAGCCGCATAATCCGTTCCTTCACAAGGGTTCGGATCGATGTTTCCCTGGGTCATGTGAAATCGGGCACGAAGATCTGCTTCATGACCTCTGCACGGGTCGGGATACATCCCTGTCGGCCGACCTTTCGGCCCGACTCGAACAACGTTCTTGAGAAGCAAATCATGAGTTTGCTTGGAATATGTTTTTCCGTTCTCGAAAGTCATCCCTGGCACGGCTCCGCTGTAGCCGGGAATATGAAATGGTGGTTGCGTCCGATTGCAGCAGTCCTCACCCATGGTCACTTTGTGACAGGCGTTGAAAATCCCACGTGGTATTAAAAGGTGAGATTAAATTTACTAATAATCTATATGCTATATATCTGTACAACTAGTGGATTAAACTGCTTGGTTTTGGTTTGGATAATTTGAAATTTTTACAAAATCTTCAGAAAGGTACTCTTTGACGTGCACTAGAAGCTATCTGTTTAAAAAGTATGTGGACGCCTACTTGAACACTTAATCTAATCCGAGGCAAGCAGAATAAGTACAGTACATACGTATACGTAACTTTCGTAAAACCTATGCTAAGTGTACGCATTTATCCATTTATGTGTAAGTATTACTCATAAAAAATAAATTATCTCCGACTACTGAACTGACAACTGACTAGACTACCCCGTATTACCCATACCCATAAAGATAAGAACTGACTACTGAGCTTAGATATAAGTAGTGCGTTGGTGATTTGGGAACTTCCAAAAAAATCAACAAAAATAATTTCTTCGGCGGATTCGGAATCCGGATTGGATTAAAGCGTGAGGGTTCTCATTTTCACCTCCAATTGAAGCTGCTTACCCGTGCCCGTGGCACGTACCCATGGTAGTGATTTTGATTTGTGAAGAAAACCCCCCAGACCTCAATACTCATAGCCGTGAAGGTTTAAAAGCGCCGCGAGTTCAGCCTGCGGCCCTCTTCTAAAGCCCGGTGTTCACCTTTTTAAAAAACATGGTGGGTGTATTGCTGGTTGCAGACTGCTTCAAAAGTAACCAGAAGATAGAAGAAATTTATGAGGGTCTGCGGGCAAGGCTGATATCTCATTTAGTAGAAAGGTCCAAGCTCGACCCAGCCCTATTCGCGTTAGTGATGAACATCGGCAGAAATAACGAAACCGGCATGAAGCAGATGTTCTAAACATGGACTGGACAGAGAAACGTTCAGTAAATTAAATATTACCTCCCGGCGGTAATCCTAATGGTAATGGTGTAGACATCTAATTCATCTGGCATACAAATTATTCCGTACTCCATTAAATTTACGGTTCACAAAATGGTTGCTTGACCAGTAATGAGACTACAGTTTTCAAATTTTGCTTTGCAGCATACTTGCATTGCATTTATTACGTCTTGACAATATTGCGCTTATTAGTAATTCAAGCCGTGTTCTCGAACTATGCCTTGGTATTGTCAATTTTCTTTTATTCAAACAATGGAATGCGTCGTATCATTACGGCTCGGGATATTAAGAAAGCCATTGGACGTGTATGGAAGAAAGTGTAAACTGTCGTAAATTTTCTGAGCGACATGAAAACATTTCTAGGAATACATCCATTAAACTTTGAACATTTGAAGTATCTCACACCCATCACGTAGCAGTCCATAGAAACATTCCTACATAAGTTGCAATGCACAGAAGTTCCATTGTGTGATTATTGCACGATAAATCCTTTGATCGAAAGTTATACTTCCTTGAATCCAGTTGATCGAAATTATGTTCCTGCAAACATCGTATCAATTTGACGAAAGTCAGATGCTTTCCAATCGGATTCAGTTGACTCACAGTCCGTCTATAAGATCAGCATAAGATTTTATATATAATCTACGGCATAGGATCACGAGCCTGCAAATCGGTAGGTTGTGTAAAGGAGCAACCTGTTTTGAGTCGAAAGTCATGATATTCAATGGATTGTATGCACGAATGAGCATATAGCAATATGTAGGTACTATATGGTGTCTAAAACAAGATTTGATAAACTGGATAGCCGCTATTTCTTAAAATTTTGAAGCTTCCATGCATAGGATTGGAGAATGTGCCTCACGGTAAAATGATACATCCGGTAAAATGACCCCGTACCAGCCTTGCAAATTATTTCGATAGCTAATAGTCGTTTGACAAAATGTTATCCAGCAACGGACTCCTCACATATCAGTGCTCGCTCACACCGCCAAGGTGGCTCTTTGCGAAGTCCTTATCCCTAACTAGCCTTACTAGCCCGTGCGAAGCGTGCCTGCTCTGCAATAAATCCATTATTACCCCACATGCAAGTTTTTCCCTCAGGAACGACTACAAGCAGCTCCGCGGCGAATAAATGTGTTCCCATTCTACTAGAACCGGTGGCGTTGGATGGATTATTGAGGGTTTAAGGTCATGGAAAAAATTGTTAGCCGCGCTACTGCTGGTAATTCTCACAACGAAAAAGTCTATGAGGTTATAGTGCTGATGGATTGACATTGATGGCCAGAGGTACAGAGATAAAACTATACTTTATTAAGATTTACAATGCATCGCCAGTGGGAGTACAACCAAAATACCCATGGTAAAAGTGAAGAAACATGCACCTGAATTCTATATGGGACAAGGTTTGCCATACTGCGGGTTGAAAGCCCACTGTAGACACGCTTTTTATCCATCAAGAAAGCGAACACCAACATGGGGTTGCGAAGTCCACTGTGGGCTCCCGAATTGTCATTTCATTACCTACATGATGACTTTGACGATCCGAGGCGGGCAGAATATTATGCCGACGAACAGTGGAATGCTGTAATATTACTCTTTAGTATACTTCCTTCCTGAGAAATACAAAATTCACATAATACGATTCGTATGTGGAGACATCGTCAGCTTTTGCCGCCGCGAAATGTCAGGCTCCGTGTCTGTGTGCAATGGGGAGAAAGTGCCATCAACTGGCTGGAGGAGGGATCCCAAATCCCAACGCAGTGCACAACACAGTGGGATTGTGGGATCTGAGGAAGATAAACGGCCTGTGCATGACAGGACTTCTTATTTTGCGACAGCTGTTCCTCGGCTGAACATTTGAGCACACGAGGTGCACATTGAGTTTACGAAAGTAATGCTTAATCTGTTCAGTTTTCTTTAAGCTCAAACAGCTGATGAGTTTATTTGAAGACAAATAAGGTAAATTGTTAAAAAATATTTGAGTATTTGAGCTCCGTAGTTTGAAATTGTTGTATTCCCGTGGCAGAGATATTAATGGTTTGTTGCATTTTAAAATCGGTTAAGAATATTTCACTTAAACTCGTGCTGAGCTGCTGAAATTTTGTTGAGGACTATAGCTATGTGTGTGTGATTGAACTTGGGCTGGGGGATTCATCATCGGTGATGCTGGGACGAATGGCGAAAGTAGTGAGAGAATCCTGTTCGTATTTTATTTGCGTTTTGAAGCAGTGATGATGAAGCGGAAAATCAAGTTTTTGTAACGGCTTTCCATCGATTTTGTGACCTACAGATTTTTTAAAGTTGTGACTTTAAAGTGATAGTGTTTCCTCGTGTTTACAGGACAGGGTATGATTCCGAATCCCTGAGAATGGATTCAAATTCAAGTTCCCGAAATTCTTCACCTAGGAAAAAATCTCAGCGGTACACTGGAGAGGATGATGACGCTCAGGATAAAATTATCGGTATTTTCAATTAATTTGATATTTCCTTCCAGTTTCCAGTATTAAATCGTGATTACGTGATTGATTTTCTGTTGTAGAATCGTTGACCTCGAAGTACACGGAGTTAAATAGTGAGGACTTGCTGGACAAAACTCTTGAATATTTGCGGGAGAACATAAAGCCGGGCATTTGCCTAGTTTGTATCGAAAACGTGGAGAAGCATGAAGCCGTAAGTTCTTATCAATTCAGTCTTCAAGGGATTTACTCCAAAAACTTGTAATTTCACGTGGGAATGCCTTCTAGATTTGGTCATGCGGAAAATGCTACTGCATTCTTCATCTTGTGTGCATTCAACGTTGGGCGAAGGACAGCATTGCAAATGCTAAAGAGACTGCTGCGTATAAAGACTTGAACTTGCCGGTTGTCTGGTGTTGGTACGTTCAAATTTGTAAAATTTATTGCAATATTGGTCAAATGAACATACTTTTATCATATCTTCTGTCAACTTTTCTTGTCCAGTCCCAAGTGTCGGGGAGAAAATGCTGAGAAGGATTTTCCGAGTTCTTACAAGTGTTTTTGCGGAAAAGTAGAAAATCCCAAGTTGGACCCATGGAACGCCCCGCATTCGTGTGGGGACACATGTGGAAAGCCTTTAAAGCCAGAATGTGGTCATAACTGTATCCTCCTATGTCACTCAGGTATGGGGATGGGGATTCGGGATCCCAAATTTCAGGGACCAACTAGATCAAACCTACGCTCTGTTCTGTGGAAAAATTACGCACATCAACCAAAAATTGGCATGCAAATTAATTTTTATTATTATACCTTATAGGAGCTTGTCCCCCTTGTCCGAAGCAGATAAGGACGGCATGCCATTGTGGAAGATCCGAACCGAAGACTCTCCGATGTTTCGCTAAATCCTGGTCCTGCGGCAATATCTGCTCCCATTTGCTCCCGTGCGGAGAGCACACTTGCCCCCAGACCTGTCATTCCGAGGAGTGTCCTCCCTGCGGTGTACCTGTTACCCGGAACTGCTTTTGCTCTTCACCAAAGTCAATTTCGTTCACCTGCTCAGAATTACTCTCCGAGGCAGTCAGCATTTCCTGTGGGAATGAGTGTGGGAAAGGATTGGACTGTGGAGTTCACGCGTGCAATCGCACTTGTCATGAGGGTGACTGTGGACCGTGCGAGCAAAGTTGTCCCTGCGGGAAGAAGAGAGTCCAGTGTGCGGGGGAGAAGAACCGTGGTTTTGGCAAACCTTGTGAAGACACTTGTGGGAAGGTATTGGACTGCGGCGAGCACACTTGCGAGCAGAAATGTCACGCCGGGAGCTGTGGATCGTGTCTCCAACTCATCACTAAACGTTGTAAATGTGGGCAATACGAGAAAGAAGTTTTATGCTCCAAGGACTTTAGCTGTGCTACGAAATGTCGGCGAATACGAGATTGTGGAGTTCATACATGTAATAAAAAGGTTTGGCATAAACTGAGTCATTTTAATACTGTCACTTTTATAAAGTTGGTTGTGCTGTCACCTCATGTCTATTCCTTTGCAGTGTTGCCCCGGGGATTGTCCCCCTTGTCGGAATCCATGTGGGAAGACTTTGCAGTGCAAGAATCACAAGTGCGAAATGATCTGCCACCGAGGTGCCTGCTACCCCTGTCCCGTGAGTGCCCCTGTGAAATGCTATTGCGGGCAGACTGTGCGCTACGTCCCGTGCGGCTCGGAGAAGAAATGTAGACCCCCGGACTGCGGTCAGCCATGCCAGAGAAACTCAAAGTGCGATCACCCGGCAATCCAGAAGCACAAATGTCACTATGGAGACTGTCCCAAGTGTCGGCTCGTTTGCGGGAAGGAGCTCCCCTGCGGTCATCTCTGCCCATCTCAGTGTCACTCTCTGAAATTAAACCGGAAGCCATGCTTCAACTGCGTCCAGCTCGTTCCTAATAAATGCCCCATCCACCCTAACACCATGGTCCAGTGCCACAAGCAGGACGAGGCCTGCGAGGAAATCTGTGGGCAACCACTCTCATGCGGAGCTCACTTCTGTCTCAAGCCATGTCACAGGTCCATCAGCGAGGACTGCGGCTCGTGTCAGGAACCGTGTGGGAAGGAACGACCGCCAGGATGTGAGCACGCTTGCAGCCTCGGGTGTCATCCCGGCCCATGCCCGGAGTGTTCCTTGGTAGCCAAGATCCAATGTCACTGCGAGGCGGAAACACTCTTCATCGTTTGTCTCAAACAGAACAAACTGAGTGAAAGCGAGCGATCCTGTAAGAATCAGTGTCCCCGCAAGGTAATCTTCAGTCTTCAGACAAATAAGTCCAACAGTACCCTTGTTTTAGAAAAATGAACATGTGTTTTTAATCTTCCAGCTAAACTGTGGCCACAGGTGCCTATCACTCTGCCACTCGGGGGACTGCCCCCCTCTGGAAAAATGCAGACGGAAAGTCAAAGTGACGTGTCGCTGCAAGGTTTTCAAGAAGGAGATGGAATGTTTTCTGCTCGAAGACTCCAAAGTACTCGAGTGCTCCTCCTCCACGTGTCAGCCCTCCACCACGAAGTCACCGCCGAATAAAAGTAAGCGGAAGCCACGTCACAAGAAGAATTCCGAAAGTAGTGATCCCACATCGGCCTCCGTGGGGAATGCCAATGGCGGTCAGGCCCCCAGCGAAGCGGAAAAGTCACTAAACGATGAGATGGTCGTTCGGGCGAATTCCCTCTTCAAACCCGTTGTTTTTGCCGTTGTGGCCGTCGCCGTGCTTGTCACGGGTATCATTGTCAATATGACTTCGAGTAGGTCATAGAAAGCATTGAGTTCATGTAAACCAAAAATACACAGATTGTAAATATTCTTGGGCCCAGTTGTGCTGAAGTGTTGATATCCGTAGTTTAAGTTGTATACTTTTGAGAAATATTTTGAGTGGGGGGCAGAGTTTACTCACTTCTTGTACGGGAAAACTATTTATCGGTAGTTATGAAGGGCACACAAATTTATTCGTAATGCTTCCTTCCTAATAACTCTTGCTCGTCTTGCTCTCTTTCATAGTGTTTACCTCTATGCTACATGTACGTGCTTGTCACAGCACTTGGTGTAGTTGTCAATGTCGGTTAGTTCCAAGAAATTGGAAACTGACGCATCTCCAAGATTTACATTTACAATTGTCATTGTCCTCCAGGATCCGAGTCGGAGTAGGAATATGAGGACTTTTCACCATTAAATACGTGGAAAGTTTCCATTGGAATCTAGAGATCCACAGATGAATGAGTAATAAATATCGAATTCATTCAGGCACAAGATAACATACGGGAAAAATTGATCGGTTTACCTGTTGAAAACCATTTATTTATTTTCTGCCTCCCATGCTGTACAAATACAAATCTCACACTACATAATTCAATATCACAGTCAACGTCAGTTCAACTATAAGTAATGAAACTGGACCGCGGATTCGCTCGCCGCACGCAGCTCGTGGTAGAAACTTAAGAATCGGCCGGCCACATCTTCCGAGCAATCTCTTCCGCCTCCATCTGGGTCCAAAGTCAAACTCTCAAGCCTTAATTTCAAATCACAGATTATATCGAAGGACTCATCCGGACCACCCTTGATTTCCAGGACATTCTCTTCGTACAGTTTCAGGAGTCGCCGATACGTCGCACACTTGATCAACCACAGGATCCGAGGATTGGGACACACAATTGTCAAAACGTGAACGTCAATCTCACTCTTTTCCACCACGACCGTGATTTTATCACTTCCGAAATACACAGAGAAATCCGGAGTTAAAATTAAAGAATTATCAAAACCCCTGTGAGCCTGACTATTTCTAAGTAAAATCATAGGGAGGAAAATGTCCAGCATTTTGGAATTGACGACGATGGAAAACCTTGTGATCGGTGGATACTTATTCCACACTTCCTCCATGTTCCCGAAACGAACTACCGGAGAAGGGGGCATCGGTCGACGCCCTGGGTTGAGCACGTACAGGATGTCAACTTCGGATTGGTACACAATGAACGAGGTTGTATAGCTCAGGTCTGCCCACTGGATACAGAACACTAGGTTGACTTCCACCCACTGACGAAAGTCGTTCTGTGCTATGAATTCTGGTACGAAGGGGATGGAGAACCTTTCACAATCACCGGCTATAAAGGATTTTGGGAGACTCCACCTGTGGACCATCCCTCCGGGCATTGTCACATGAAATGACCAGAATCCAGGATCCAAATCATAGCCGGGGAGCAGGTGGCGAATTATCAAGTTCACAATTTCGGACTCTAAGCTGGGAACAACGATGAGCTCAAAGCTAAACAACAACTGTTCGATCCCATTGCTACTGGACTTCTTGAGGAGATCGGACACGTTCCGCAGTATGGACAATTGACGGAGGATGGATTCTCGCTTCTGAACCGCCTTGTTCACTTCACTCAATTCCCGTGCGACGGGGAGGAGATCCAACAAATGTTGCCCCGCCATAAGTAATTAATGTGAACGGGCACAAGGCTTCGTGACTCAAAGTTTATTAGTGGACCGAAACCTCGCAGCACTTGTCGAGTCGGAAGAATAAAACGGTATTCCCTTCAATTCCGTAGTCGCTCAGTGTGGCAGATTTGACGGCCAGTATCCCCATCGGCACGGAATGTATGAGAACCACCTGATCGTCCAGCTCCGTCTCGACTACTCGGCTCAAGTGATCCACAATTTCTTGTACTGTTGCAAAAATTGACGTTTTCATCCTATAGCTCCGCCCTGAAAAACCAGTAAAATACAAGGATTACTTTTCACATGAGGGTTCCCCCACGGGTAAAACATATGGGACACTAGAGAAGACTAGGTGACCATTTTTGATGTCCCGCAGTTTCACACTAATCCTCCTATCGTTCACACCGACAATTTTTTTTGAAAGTAAGACGTCGTAGGATGCTTCCACAGTTGGTAATTCCTCCACTCCCTGTTGACTGCTGGGTGTGGAATTTGTTGCTTTAAGATTGGGTGAGCTATTAAAACAATTTTGTAGATCAAGTCTTGAGGAACAGGGAATGCCTTATTAGTAGTCAAGATTTATCTGGCGCATTACGGTGGGGCTGAGCTACTTGTCGAGCTCGAAGGGGAAAATTGACGTTGTTTGAATCTTCTCAAGTGCCTCCCAGGGACTAGCTGAGGGAGACCTACTCCGCAATCCCTGCTAACGCTCTTATTCAGTGTCTTTCCTTCCCCACAAAATGTGACGTCACCTTTGAAACTGACGGAGCGTTGATCAGTGGCCTATCGGAAACACAACTGACTGTAATTTTAGCCTCCGCCGAATTCCTATGACTGACTGACTGAGCTAACAATTATGAAAACTCCGTGGGGGTAAGTGGACTGGAACTCATTGGGGAAAAATCCGTCCAGAATATCCTGAACAAATAATTTGGCTCGGCTAGAGGTGAACGGGATAAATTCCTTGTGCGTTCCCAACAGAAGTCCATTCCTGTACAAGGTGAGATTCACGCCGTCCCACCTCTACATCACACCATATGAGAAAAGTAGAAGTAGGGTTCAGGTATTGTTAAGAAAAGGGCCAGGACAACATTGTCCCCCTAACTAAACCTTAAAAGAAGCTCCACCGGTGGTATAGCAAAGTTCCATGCACTGTCCCCGGTCCACCCTTGAATTCAAATCCTTCACTGCTCTCATAAATCTGTCAAAGTCCATGTTGAAAATACTCGTTTCTGAACAGGATTTGGAACTGGTGATCGTAGACTCGGATCCACTATTACTAGGACAATTTTCTTGAAGTTCCACTCTCTCCTACAATTTCTCACGCATGTAAGCATCACAGTTCACTCGGACGGACATTTAGGGCATGGAATCACACTAGCAGTACCTCAATCGTGTCCAATTGTCTTTGCAGGGTTTGGTACAGGAGTTTGGAAGCACCATTTTCAGCCGTATGCCTCGATATCGTGTCCTTCAAATCACAAATTTCTGCTCTAAGTCGCAAAATCTCATCCTCTCGCTGCCTCATCCCAGAAAATAGTTCATCAAATTTTTCGTGCAAACTCCAGTCGTGAAAATCGTAGAAATCTTTCCCGCTGGTGCTGGAATTAATCGGAGGGTCCACCTTCTGCTCACTCCTTTGCTTGCTCTCGTACAGAAAATCACCATGTGAACTCCTCGGGAATGGCACTGAGGGATCTGGAACCGATGATGGAGTGAGTTTGCTCGATACAGATATGTCGGAGGCGATTAACAACTAACTTTGTTGATGATCTTGAAGTCCACTGATGTCGGGGACACGGTTTTTCTGGGATGGCTGTGGCTTTGTCTCACATGCATTGTTCCTAACAGGCTTCTGGGGATGGATGGCTCCGGGTTCTTGAGCTATACTCGTTCCATTAACTGCAGTAAATGGGCTGTATTTCTTACTATGCTTGCCAACTTCTTTCGGATGAGAGCGCGTTGGGAGTTTGTGCTTATCGCCGGATGAAAAATAAATGTGTTTTGTTGCTACTTGAAGATCAGGATTATTTCTAGGATAAGGAATTGCTAAGGATAAGGAATAAGGAATGCTATCAAATGAGGACAGGATGTGGGTAATAGCTAATTAAATAAATAAATTCACGAAATACTGAGCTGAACTAACAAGGGGACGTTTTCAGGTGTCCGCGACGCACAGCGCCGACACCCTTTGCAACGCGCAGCTCACCCAGAACGATTGCCTCTCTGAAAGCGGTAGGTCCGGAAACTCAGATTTGACCCTTCTGGAGGGTCACAAAGTTTGAGGTCAATAGTTGCAAAGGGATACGTGCAAACTGAAAAATCCCATGTTAAATCCCATAAGGATTTTCCAGTTTTCCATTTCGAGTGAGTCCCCATTCATACACACGGTGAGTCATGGGACGAAAATTGGCTTCGAAACTTTTTTTACCTCAAGGCGGTGAAATTTTGAGAAAATGAAAAATATTGGTTTTTTAACTCTCAAAGTGGATAATACCCCAATTCAACAGCAGTAGAGCCG
>WJFA01000482.1:0-36650 GCA_009870155.1 Pseudobourletiella spinata
CTTAAAACATCCAAACATTTTAAAGCTACTTCAACAGAGTCGCAAATAGTATTTTTCGCATCAAAACATATATACATCTTCTCATCCCAGGCCCAGAACTATCTGACTTCCCTTCAACTTTTCAGGTTAGATGGCGCGCAGTACCTACGCTACCATCTGCTAATTAGTCATGTAAATATTGTGGTATTTACGTTCCTACTCAGTTCTCAGGGTTTCTACGCAGTGAAAATACGAAAAGACTGGTTCATAGACTACCTTACCTAGGCTCTTAGGGGGACGTGAGATGATCTGGTAAACTTCTTCTGTAGGGTGCATGCCGTCCACATTCATGCCTTTGACTTACAGTGTATGTGAACCTGATTCCCAGCGTTTAACATTCCCTCTAGCTCCGTGTCTTAGCGCTTTTAACATCAGGGAGTGAGGAGAAGATGAGAAAGTTTAATGTTGAGTGTTGACCCAGCTTATGAGAAAGCTCTTGTGGGCACTTTCTTAATGAAAATCAAAGTTGCCTGCCAATCTGTGGGGGGTTTCCTCCTCAAACTAGTTGAATAAACAAACTCTCTGGCTAGCAGACAGGAATACCAAATTGGATGGAGTCATGTTTGAAGAATGAGGTTTTGCGTTCGGGGCCCATTTACGCCCACATTGCAGACCCGAGAGCCTCCTTTTTAGGTTAGATCCCCCGCCACATTATCAGCTTGGAAAAGGCCCAGAAATTAGTAATGGGACTGTGGTCAAAAAGGTTCTATCCAAAATCAAGCATTTGGCGTGCACCAGAGTGTTTAATGAGAGAGAGAGGAAGTGAGAGAGAGACAGAGATAGGTGATGCGATGAAATCGCCTGTTTCTTGGCAGCCAGACCTGATTGATTCTAGAGTTTGTCCGTGGGAGCTAATTTCTAATTCTAACGTACGCATGAAGCTGACATTTAATTTATTGAAAGTATTTTCTTGAGTTATTACCTTAACAATGCCAATAACAATATGTTCCAGCCCAGGCCGGTCGGAATAGTAGTGCAGAATGAGGGCACCGTCCTCGGGTCGCTCCGTACACCGAAACGAGGGAGCTCTCATACCCGGATAAATTGTTGCCAGATGATCGTGTAGTGCATCTAAGTTCTGGAAACCCGCAAAAGAGTTCATTTTATTTTCATATTTGTGCTGTGGTTGCAAAAAGAGCTGTTTGCTGCAACTTTATAAGGTACCAAAGTGTGGTTCATGTCTATGGAAGCCGGCTCCCTTTCACAAATTCAATCCAAGATTTCAGCTAAGGCGACATTTCTTTAGTCATTTCTGCCGCTTGAAATCGTCTAAGATGCTTGATAAAGCGTGAGTTTGATCTGTAGAGTGAGGGATATATTATTTCGGACGACCAAAGATCGAAAGAGCAATCTAAACTTTGTCTCGAGTTTTACAAGGAATAATAAAAGAGGGAGCGAATGCACCATACATACGAAAAGGCAAGGCTCCATCGTATTCTTTGGAACACGAGCTAATATGGTAATGAGGCTCGGGTGAAACAAGCGAAAAATTTTTGTGAGCCCTCCATTGGAAATTCGATTCTGCTGGGATCCAAGTCTCAAATTTCCTGAGAGTTTAGCACTGCGCAGATTCTTCTGTCGTACAATGAACTAAACCATGGATTTATATGCCCGCCTTCATGTGATACCCCTGTCATTCTTACAGTAGAGGAACTTGAACCTTGTTGGAATCACGAAATTTCATTCTCTGGAGATTAACGGTCTCTCATCCTTTAGCTCTGTAGGAATCACGAGCTTGCGCGAACATGTCCTACATGTGAAGTCGTTTATGATGTCACGTGTCACCGCAACCTCCTTTCGGAAGAAGCACCTCTTAATCCTATGACTCAAGTTGCCGTCATCATATCATAGTGCCTGATCAGAAGCGGCGAATGCTCATAAGTTATCTCAGGGCTAGTTCAAGGGAGGTTTGGAGATGATGGCCCTGTCAATAGCTCAAATATTTCTATGATCTTGATTCCTTTCACAACAGGCACATGTGCACACACAAATATGCAGAGTCTGACTCCTGAAAACATGATTGTGCTAACAATTTTTGTTCTCATTCTTAGAAAATATTTGCCCTCTACTATTCGTGTCATCGTCTCCATCCCTCTTGAGCCAAATAATTCTATTTGATCTTGTAACATCTTCGCTTTTGTTGCAGAAAGCAGAAGTCATCTTTGTGCTATCGTGTTGCCAGACACAACAGCAGCTTATGCCTCACTCTCCAACCTCATGGATTCGCTCTGATTAGTCGACAGAATTGGAGTCTGATCTACAGCTCATTCTCATGAGATGAAGGATGCCTGTAGGATTTGCAAACTTTGATATTCACGTGGTCTGACGTCTGACATGCTTGAAAACATTTCAGACAAACTGAAAGCGGGCTAAATCAGTCTGGGTGATTCACGAACTACCGTTTGAGATTGACGCTTGAATATTGATGGTAGCGGTATTGTCGGCGACAAACTCCGAATTTACTGAAGGGAGTTGGGCTGCATTCTGAACAAGATTTAACGATTATTGTCCTATCGTCTATGGAAATACATGAGTCTTTGGATGGTATGCACTGTGCGGAGCACATTGATTTGTTTACCTTTTACTCGAAATCCGTGGACAGTAGAAATAACATAACCTCAGCAATCCTTTTTGAAGGGAACACATGGGTAAGGTGAGGTGAAAGCCATCTCGCACCACTTTGTCTGGGTATGTAACAAGTATATACATGTGTCATACAGGCAGAACGAAGGATTGCAGGAAGTATGAAGTGGGTGCATGAGACGGTCCCCAAGACCGCAATCTTTTACCGCCTCCTACTACATAGAAGAGTGTAAAACTCAAAAGTGCCACCATTTCACCATAAGCCATAGTCAGCATGTGAAAAGTTGTCTCATTGTGGAAGAATACTTGTCATTGGAATGTGTACCCCCAAAAGAATCAGACATCAGACGCAATTCAATTCTGATTTCGTCCCCTAGAACTCTTTTTCAAAGTCCCCCCCGCCTGTATTTCTTGTAGAGACTAAAAGCGAGAGCTCTCCGTGATTTATAGTACTCTCAATGGTTTTTCCCTGTTTCCAGCTTCAACCTAAATTTCGTACGATCAGAATCGGTTTAACAATAAATAAAATCCACTTTGGCTTGTGATATAGGAAAGTGCTACGAATCAGGCTTAGTTTGGTTCGGGCGTGTGCATAGATTTGTATTCTCTTCGCATGTATCAACTACACATCAGTATGTTGCACAAAATTCCAAGGCCCTGCAGAGTCAGATCTGCTATTTGGTCGGGATCACTGTAGCTGCTATCAATCTTACCTGGAGAAAATCTCTTGGTGTTGCGCCGAGTACTTGCAGAATTCGATCGTAGCCGGATTCCACGCAGAAGTCGAAGAACATTCCACCGAATAGTTCCAAAATTGCATTGGCGGGGATGTCTAAAAAATTGTAAATACATCCGTGCTCAAATTATGTATGATTGAAAAAATATGGAGGAGGCATTAGTATATTGGCTACATTCCATACTCCGTCAACATCACTAAAAACCGTTAAAAATTGGTGAGATGCTACCTTAAGGTAGCTTAAGAATAGTACTGTCTTGTTAGAATAGTTTTTTTATGAAACTCTGTGGGTTCTGTGCTAGAGAATGAACTTATGATCACGTACTTAGGACCTTTTCCGCCGCTCCCACAATGTTGTATGTCAGCTCATCTTCGTAAATCTGGCGGACGAGGAACTGACCATCCATCACAACCTCCGCTTCCCGCCTTCACAGACATTTAAATTTTATCATACAACGTAGATTGTATCGTTTTCCCCACAAAGTCAGAAACAAGTTGAGAGTTTTAGTCAGCATCTCATTTAGTCCCAATTCCGCCCACCAACTATGGAATGACTGTACCCACTGGAATATCAGCTTCCTCTGTTCCAAAATCTATCCCCACATCTTTTGCCAACTTTTACCTGAGTCCTGGAACTTTGATGGAGAAACTTTTCCCCAATTATTCCACACGTACGGCCAGTATGCAAAGGAAGAGACTTTGTCATTTGGGCTCCGTCGTGTATGATAGCTACAATGCGGTAGCATTACGTAATTTAAGCTACGCTAACCTGAAAGTATCCTCACAGTGCGTGATCGTATCCAAAACCTTCTTTCTGGTTCTCGTGTGCATGTTAGGGGGGGGGGGAAATGAGGGTGAAGAGCATCGCCGCGAAAGTTTCTAGAGTAAATGTCGGATATGGGCTATGTTTGTGAAGCAGAAGTGCATGGGTTGAGGATCCTCGCCTCACTGATCATTAATGTAAGCCTATAGACTTACTAGTATTATATTGACTTGATGAAAGCGCGGGAGGCGAGAGCGGGAGGATGAATTCATGTTAGTGTTTGGCTTCGAGTTGGCACACACACATACACTTATACTACTGCACTACCCACTGCACTACTACCACACGCTACCACCGGTTCGGGATAAATTCCATAATACACATGTTGCAGGTTCCCTTAATGTCCCATATATATAGCCGAAAGGAATTCGACTTCCAGATACGTACATCCAAATAACCCGTAACGTTAATGAAAGGCAATCAGCTGGTGTAAAATAAAAAACGATGGCCTTCTCCCGGTCCTGGCGAAGGATATCTCTGGTGGGAGCGGATCCAATCTTCATTTATAGTGCGAAATGAGCTACACGGTTGTCAAAGCACACCAGGTCTGGAAACATTAGGAACCGCTGTTGTTGTCGGTTCCTTCCCCTCAGTCCTGTAGCACCTCCGCTCCCTCCATCAACTCACCCCGACCACTCAATTGTTAATACTTCCACAGCTTGGTACTACGCAAAGGCTTTCATGGGCTAGTTTGGGAGGTATAAAGGGTAACGCGTTCACATGCATATGTGTGTACACATACAAACAGACAAACATAGAGCAATTTCGAGAGTCGAAGATAATGAAGCCATTGTATTATTGACTTGGTGGGTTTCCAGTGTCAGTACTGGTGGTAGCAGCGAATGTGACGTCCACTAGTTCAATTACATTATAGCTTTTATATCAGGCTCACCACCCCTCATTATTGGATCTCTTTGCCTGAGTCAGTCCAAGGAGCGGGTAAATTTGTAGCTTTTTATCACGAGCCTGCCCTTGTTGTTCACAATTGTTTTCTGACTGAGTAAAGTGATTAATAATGCAGCATAATACAAACGTAAGGGGCATAGAATTTTACGACATACTGACGGCAATTAATCATCTTAATCCATGTCACCAGGCGAAGAGAAAGGATACAGAAAGCAAATAAATGGGGAGTTGGCTTCCCGGCACTTCCTCCTTCCCCCTCTCCATTTAGTACTATAATTTGACTGTCACCACCGGCAGCTCTGGATGCATTTAAATGCACTGAGCGCGTATAGCCCAACAGTTTGAAATTGTGTACGTGCCTGTGTTTAAGCCGTTGGATTTGTCTTTTACTTTCCCATCATCACTGACTGCTAATGGATCTTGCTTCTCTCATTTACTATACGCGTACCGAATAAAATGCCAAATCTTACATGAATTCTGTGAATAACCACCTTCTTTAATCCCAATCCCCATGAAAACTTGATGGAGGGCGTAATTTTGCGTATTCTACTATTGATTTTGTTGACACACGCAGGAGGGTAAATCTGTACCACGAAAGCCTTTATTTTTACTGCATTGCAGCTCTGTGATCTGTGACCCGTGTTTACAAAAGGTGGGGCTTAACAAATGCTTCACATGACCGCAGATTATTGAAATAATTTGAAATTTCGGCTAATATTCAACTAGCCCCAATAAGGGAATAATAAGGTGGGAACACTCACCATCGAAACTCTTGTCCATGGAAGCTCCTTCTACAATGCAATGATGACAAAACCGTCGTTCATATTTATAGGGCAAAATATGAATCATGGGTTCGTATAAATAACAAAAGGGATGGGGAAGGAATAAATTTATGGACAAAATCAGGCTTCAAACAGGCAACTATGGGATGTAATGACGGTGGAAATTACGGTCCCCTTAACTTGAGTTTATAACAGCCCAGCTTCCTCTGGGTAAAAAAAAGTCGTTAATGACGGACACAAGCGAAGCCTCAGTGCGACTGCAGTCGACAGAACGGGATGTCGAATATGCTCTGGTTGCCGAACATCTTTTTAAGTACGTCTTTGAGTGGGCAATATGGAACATAGAGAAAGAAAAAGAGAGAGTTGATTTACTACGTAAATTATAGAGCTGACTCGATGTGAGCAGGATTGAACGACCGTTTCTCGAATATCCAGTTGCTCGAAAGACTGTTTATCGAATCCAGTTGCCCGAAAGCGAGTATCTCGAAACGACTGTTGGACGAACGTCCGTTGATCGAAAGACAGATACTCGAACGACAGTTACTCGAAAGGCAGTTTCTCGAACCGTCGCTTTATCGAATGGTCACTTTACCGAACCGTCGCTTCATCGAATAGCCACTTTACCAAACCATTTCTTTATCGAATGGTCCCTTTACCGAACCGTCGTTTTGCCGAAGGATCTCTTTACAGAGCCACCAGTTTTTTAAAGCATAAAGTTTGCCATCTCCCATGTCTTTAGTCTACGAGCCAGCTGGTTTCTCAGCGTAAAATGATGTTTAAAAAATAAAAAGTATATGTTGAGTAAAATGAGTAAATTGTAGTGATCAGTAGTAATTTTGAACCATACCAAGCAACAAATTTCTTCTCTGTGCAGCAATGTCAAATCCAAATCTATGTAACAAATTTACGGTTTGCTTAATTATAAATTAGGTTTCAACGTAAAACAGGTCAGGGCCACTAACCACTTCACTTGTTTGATAAATGCGATTAAAAATTAAAGTAAATTTCGAGTTTTATTGCGGTTTTAAAATGTGGAATCATGTACACGAGTTGCTTTCGAAGGACATGTCAACTTTATGCAAATTTAATTCACACAGTTTTCCCCAGGACTGATGCTGGGAATGCTTCAAAATCATTCAGTCAACGAAAGTTTTCGAGCAGCTTGCTTTCGGTTAACTGATGCTTTCGTGAAACATGCGTTCGGTTAACTGTCGCGTTCGAGAAACATGCTTTCGGTTAACTGACGCGTTCGACAAACATGCTTTCTAGAAACTGTCTGTCGGTAAAGTGACATTTCGATAAACAGGAGTTTCGTGCAACTGTCGACCTTGCTTGGTTCGGTAAACTGGCGTTCGATAAAATGGATATGCGGGAAACGGACGCATAACCGTGAGCAGACGTAGACGGTGTATGTGCCAGTCAAGATTGGGAGGCCTAGTACTTGGATCCACTGACTTTTATTCAGTTGTGGTAGCTTCCTTTCCAGCCCCCTCAGAATTTTTGGCAAACTTCCAAAGTTATTTCCCATTCTCCGTCTGGAAGTAGTCATCCGACACAATGTGTGAGGTATCTGCATCATGTGTATATGTATCAACCTTCCCGCTCTCTCAGAAAGTACTTCCGCTATATCTTTCCTCTAAAATCTGTTCCTCGCAGAAATGCAACGAATTATTGTGTGGCTTTATCTAATGCATTAACTGACCACAGAACTTCCCAACTGTCAACAATGCACACATCAGTGACTATGCGCAATCGTGACTTACGATCGTGAGGTCTTCCAGTAAGATTACGAGTAGCAAATTTCTTGGTGAGGTAATGCAATTTTGGTTGAGTTACAAGCCCACAAAGTTTTGATCACTCGGTACCAAAAGGGGATACATATTCATTAAAAAATAACATGTTAAATCCCATAAGGATTTTCCAGTTCTGAATTTCGCTTAAGTACTCGTTAACACACGTACAGACAAAAAGTGGAGAAATTGGTATTATGCTTATCGGTTTGGAACGCTATGACATTTTTAAGTGTGCAATATTGATTTTGTTCAACATACATAAGGATATTACCGGGTTGGAAGAACTGGAGAGGTATTTTTGGCGGGTCTTTCAAAAGTCAATCGAAATTCAAAACTGGGATTTTCTTATGGAATTTGACATGTTAGTTTTCAATCATTACATACTACCCCCTTGGTACTGATTTGATTAAAACTTTGAGGGCTTGTAACTCACTCAGCCAAACCTAAATTTCCACACCTAGAAGTTTGGCAATCGTAATCTTCCTGAATGACCTCTCCATCGCGAATAGTCCCCGATTTGTGCGTTGGTGACAGTTGGGGGAGCTCCCTTTTGAAACTGAGCGAAGACTCTAACTATCACGGCTGATGGTAGTGTGGAGTGGTATCAAAGTCATTATGAATAAGTGCGCGTGCATACTTACAAGTATCATACTTTGGAAAACATGTTGCTCCATCTGGAAAACCAATACGCGAGTCCTGAAGTCCCGCGAGCGATGGTGAATGCAGTCAGACTATTGATCAAGCGACAGAATATGAACAAGGGTAGCTATTGAGATTGAGCTATAAATAATGTGACCAAGTTTTGTCGGTCTTTATCTCCCATGGCATCCATACTGGCAAGCACGTGGGATTTTCCATCATTTACTACGGCTTCCATTAAGCTGCATGGATGTTGCTCTATAACTCTGCCTACTCACCTAAATGAGCTTTGTTTAAAATGTCACAGCAAAGGGACCAATTTTTTACGCACACACACACACACACACGTGACAACAATTCAGAACCCATTCAGCTAGTAACCCATCTTGAAAGTTAATGAAGTTATTAAGTCCTATTAAGAAAGGAAAAATAAACCCCTTCCCCCATTAGTTTCGAACTGGAATTTAGTACTGGCACTTACATCGAAGAAAAATATCAACAAAGTGAAAACATGTTTCGAAATAAACATGAGAACAGAGTCCCGCAAATATTTTCAGTGCTAATGCACAGGCATATTTCTAGTTGGTGGTCGGCAAATCTTTCTTTTTGAAAAGCCCCAACTTTGCAAAAACAGTAATAAATGCCTTGACTTACTTGATTGTCTCCCATGTCTCCTCGCCAAAATTTCGCAATACAAGAAGTTCCAGGGCGTAATTAACGAAGCCGTACTAGAAAGAAAGAACCAAAAAAATAAAAGTTCCAATGTAGATTTTTCCAAAATTCCAAATTGAAATAGAACCAGAAATGATTTGCTAGGTTGGGAGATTATTAGTTTCAGGATTATGTTGAGTAAAACAAATCAATAAAATGGCTTGATTTTTCTAATAGCAAAATTCAGACCCTGATCTTGAATGGTTTGAAAAATGTTAAGCTTCGAAAGCAAGGTTAATTTTACAATCAAGCGATAGAATTAAAATAACTTACCATTTTCGTAAAAGGAGCAGGTGGTTGGTCAAGTTGCCTACACTGATAGATAATAGTCTACGATTTAGCTTCTTTGACCAATTTATCGCTAAATTCACTCTTCTACTCGCCGAACTTTTCGTATCCCTTGTTTTCCTCCGCTACCAGCGGCTAAAATAAGATTTAATGAGAGCAATTGAACGCTGGAATGCTGCAGAAATCTTCCCCTTTGATGACGGTCCTCTGACGAGTCGATCCGAGCCAGTGCTGAGAAGTATGGCCAGATCTAAACTATGACAGAATATTGAGATGAAGGAGGATAGGGAGGCGGAATGGAACAAGTTCGAGAGCTTTGCGGGTACATGCGTGTACATGCTAGCGTGGAGAAAACGACGAGGGAAAGAAGAAAGCAGCTCACCAACCCCGTTTCCAAAGTTCGCATGTATGGCGAGAGAGAGGTACGTCGATTTTCCTTTAAAAAGAGGAAAGAACGACAGAGCCAACCCGCGCATGGTTATCATTTCATCCAGCCGTCCACGTTTCTCTTTCTCGCCCCTCCACACTCTCCCATGTACTCTTTCTCTCGCTCTCTCGCTCTACTCGTCTTCCGTGCACGCTCCCCCGCAGCACGCTCGTATGGTAATGCACGCCGTTAAGCCAGGTTGTACGACTTGCTTCCATCTAATACTTTCCAATACTACAGCTTACTCATGCACGCAGCCAACCCCGTCGAGTTGTGTGGCTTACGGAGGAAGTAATATTTCCCCCGCCTTTGTGCCGACCTGTAGTAAACTTGACTGTAGTACACTGCGTTCGTCCTCAAATTGGTATGATAGCCCCGCGCTTTGCCGCTCAAATTCGGGAAACAGTAAAATTTGGCCTTTTTATGTTGGAAAATGAAAATCACACGGTTGGACACCGATGATTACAATTTATGGAGAGTTCAGACATCGACCCAAGTCCCTTTTTGCTATGCACTTACTCTCAGCCACTGCAAGCCAATTGGGGCAACCGTGCTTGAGTGGAAAGAAAAGGCATTGAGACACTTCTGGTTAGCAATATTTTTTTGCATTTCTTGTATTTTTGGTCTAAGTTGTACAGAACGAAATTCATCAGTTTACAAGATTTATAGTAATGGATCAGCTATTGAGAAATTTATGTGACTTGGAAACCATAATTTCTTACATTCTGAGCTCTCCACTCTCCAATCCCGAGTCCATATTGGCTCATGTTAAATATCAAAATACATCCATTCGGATTAGGTTTTTGTAAAAGTAATAGTGTTATCCAACTGTTCGAAGTAGTTCGTTAAAGAGAAGACACGCATCATCATTTTCGCAGTGACCCATTTGTAACGCAAAAATGAAGCGGCCTGAGTTAGTGAAGTTCTGTGCACTAAAATAAAACTACTTTTCATTATCATTTTGCAAGGGGTTGGTGCGCTGCTGCTATTATTTTTACTACCTTAGGGGGTGCTGACTGAACCATGAATTAGAGATTTTACCCATCAATTTTAAATAATATAACCGAGGGAAGGAATGCCATTGGTCTCTTTGCAGTTAGAATGGGATTCATAGCAGCGCGAAGTATATAGTCCTCGGATCTAGTCTTGACCAAAATGCGAGCTTTCTGATGGGAATACCAGAAGAAACATTTCTGTTTGATCTTCGTCTTCGAACTACGGAGCGGAAGCCACCCGAACCATCATCGGAATATAGGACTAGTGTAAGTTCGCGTGGTAAGAGTGGAGGGGGATGGCTGTGCCGCACCATTATTTCATGAGCCATATGGCAAAATACTGGTGTATTACCCCCTTGGTCAGGTCTATTCATACTCTGGGTTGAAAATTATTGTACTTTGTAGTAATATTACAATTATAAGCATCTCACGCTGTGACCATGGTGAAGGCTCATCTTCACCAAAGTCAGTGAAGTACATTGGTGCGTACCTTCTTCCTGACGCGTAATTATGATTTTGTTAGCAAGTACAAAGGCTTCCGCAGTGATACTTGCTGTCTTCAGTTGGCTCTACAATCGGACGACTACGACAATCAGCCAGAAGCAAGTTCTTACCAATTTGACTCGATTTTCAATAATACCTAAGCTATGAATCCCAGTAATCAAGATGAACGCATCAATAATTAAGTGTTGCATATTCAAAACTCTTCCAGGCTTCCACAATTATTCAATTTTTACCCGTCATTAATTAATTCCACCATCAATGAAGGATTCTCAGGATTCCATCAAAAACTTTTACAAGGGTCTAGATAGAGGTGCGATTACGTTGGTCACCATCCTGATCTATTTCCTGAAAGGAAAATCTAACCGATTTCCCGAACCACCGAAGACAGTGCTAGTAATACCACTCTACTAAACACTTTGTAAAGGGGACAGATTCTGTACGGTTGGAAGAACATGCTTTCTCAGTTTTCCCAGTCTCTCCAGAGCGCGGATGGTTTTTGCCCACAGGGAAATGAGGGTGTAATAAAAGCTTCTATGTGTACTGGCTTGGTTTTTCTTTCCAACCAACCACCACCATCCCGGAAAAGTCAACAAGGATTCCTTTGCATTTTTGAAATGGAAGTAATCTTAAGATCCCTATCTTTATCGCTGTGGAAATAGTCACAAAGCTGACGTCTTGGGCGGCGGAAAAAATTTCGAATTTCCCTATGCTCCTCTCACAAGTACGCCCGTACATCTAGCAATGCCACGTTCACAGAGGAAGGGGTCTGTACATTCCTGTCAGTGTGATGGATTGACGAGATCTACCATAACTATATACTCTCCCACGAACCGGTATATCTTTTGAAGTGGAGGTAAAGCCTCAATTTTCTGTTCAACATCTTCGTATTCCTCTGCGTAGTAGACTCCGTCCATCGCTATCTCGCATCCTTATAATATCTTCAACTCAACCTTCTGCAGTAAAAGTAGTGAGCACATACAGCATAAATCCACATCCAAAAATACTATCCACATCCGCTACCATCCGTACATGCATATGAAGAAATGCAATAGAGCGTACATACAGACACGTTGAAAAATATACAAATACTCCACCTAAGCTCAAAAGTACATTCAAAGTATTGGAGAATCCGTCCAGGATTCTGAAAAAGTTAATAAAGAATAGTTAGAAGCAAGAAATGTCTTCGACGGATCCTTCGATAAGCAACCGTGCTAATAGTATGGGTCTATGCAAATCTACAACTTACGGAGGAGAATTTAAGACGACACAAAGTAGGAAAAATACCCACGTACTTTGCATAGATTTCTACCTTTGCCAACTCTACATTCCGGAAGATATTGGGGTAAGAGCATTACCGGTAGATATGGATGCCACGCGAAAGCGCAGATTCTAGGATACGGTAGCCTGGGACAGGGGAATCTGGAATCTGGCTGCTTATGAGGAACAGGAAAAAGGAGGAGGGGCATCAATAAGATTTAAAGTGCCAAATACTCATTTGCATACAACCAATCGCGGTACATTGCGGTGGCAGCGGTGGTTGTGGGTGCAAAAAGCTGAAACAAGTCATCCCTTACACGGTCCGCTGTTTACAAAGCTCTTGGCGGGGAAAGAAGATAAACACTGTGAATCCCTGCATTTACCTCCTCTGATCCTTCTGTGCGGTTAAAAGGGAGGGCACCCACACTTTCACCATATGCTACCCCACTGACTGCAGGGGCTTATTATTTCACCTAAACAGTCCTCACCATTTCGCTGTATCAAATTTTATGACTTTTTCAGTTCCCCAACCAGTTTTGCCTCATGCAAGCGGCTCTAACTGCTACGCCTCTTTTCCGTGCATTCCAAATTGGAGCAGCTCAACAGTCTACACCATGGGTTCGGCTAAAAACGATGATACTTTATCAGCTCAGGATTAGAATGTACGAGGGTCGATTCCAGTTTAGCCTCAATGGGTTTGCCTCATCTTTGCGAGTTTTTACTGTTTTGTAGTAGGGTGCTTTGCCACGAGACTCAAACCTCCTCCTCTGCATATGTCTATGTGCCTTGATGTGGGGGACACGTAAACCTTGAGAAAGAAATATCCTCAGTTGAATCTCTATAATATTATTTTTCTACGCGTGAAATCAGATTAGAAGTTGGCTACCGCCTCCCACCATTCCTGGAAAGGCAGGAAACTTTGCCGAATATTGTATCAACGAACCACATTCAGAGTTTTAGCCAGAAATGCAAAAAGGAGGGGGATTGCGGGAAGGGGTGGGACGGGCGTAAGTCAATTTGCATTTACCGCTCAAGCATAATAAAGTTTTTATATTATGAATGAATTTATATTTTATACTTCTACACTGTCATGGTTTTCCGTCCTTCACAAGCGCCCACTCTCTGGATATGATCTCAACTAGGGCTATGGAAGAGCTAATGCTTTGTAGTTCCCGCTAAACTTCTCCAAGCTTATTATTCAAGATGTCGTACTTTCCCACGCCGTAAGCAGAAGCACTAAGTTTGAAGACGTTATGAGCAGCTGGCGTTGACAAGACCTAATGCGTTAATGGAAAACTTGTTTATTACTCGGGCCTTGATAGTAAATGGTAAGTTGACGGAGCTAGATGTCAGAGAGAATGGAGTGGAGTGGTGGCATTCTCACGTCACACATGAACACAATTCTCTCTGATTACAAGAAGAAACCACCAGGTTGGCTCAGAGGTCTTCATATTCTACACAATATTCATGCACTGAGATTCTCTTCTGGTGTCCTGGAATCACGGTCTCTCACGGAACACTTCCAGTTGTTCCTGTTGTTGTGTAGCTGGAATGTTGGGGAGCTAAGAGAGTGAGACAGTGTCCTTTTTCGCACTGCGGTGGCTGTGTAGAAGCATTTGTTGTACACGTCGAGCGAATTTCCATGCAATTGTAGGCCTGCGATATCCCATCTCCACACAAAAGCCCGTGTGTGGAGATACTGAAGAGTGTGTTAGGAGGATGGACGCACACACCAGCTATATTTGGATCATCATTACAATGAGAGAGAGATGTGGACCTAACAGCGTCACACGTACTAACATTTCCCACGTCCCGTGCCCGAGCATAAAGACTTGAATGATAGTATATCTTTTTTGTATATACGCCTCCGGTCCGTGGGATAATACTCTAGGCTAATGGCATTTACATGAAACTTTCTCTCCCCCGTTACAATCCATCAACTCTGCCCCCGGTGTTGAACTGCTACAACGAGTTGTGATGGAGGAAAAATTAGTGGTTGGAAAAGCGTAAGTTTCTTTCTCGCTCTTTCTCTCTCTCTCTGTCTCTCTTTCTGCATCTCCTCGCCTGACATCAGATCCTCTTGCGTCATGGGATCGATTGGTATGACCTGGAGCAAGCGAAATAGCTCGATGTGTATGCGTATATACAAGGGCAAACATACAGACACAAGCACACTCGACAACGGTACTACAACACCATACACGTAATACAAATATAAAAACCATCCAGACGGAAGTTTTTGCGGGGTAGAGAAAAGTTAGTAAATCTACTTTATCCTTTCTTCATTAGCACACAAAGTTGGCGGAGGAAACTGGATGACAGGATAAAGTGACCATTATTCTGGTTTTTATGCTTGGGAAACTGAACCAATGGTTGTTTTAATTAATTACAATTATTTACAACATAGCTTCACAACAAAAATACTGGAAGGGAAAGAGCTTTGCTCAATCTTGGAGCCAAATCTTGAACGGAGAGTTTCACAAAGACATGAGGTCACTCTCTCCTTGTTGAACTCGGGAGCATTTTTTATATAACATAGAAATGTGGTCCGAAAAGTCTGACGTTACTCTTTCCTCAACCTTGCGCTTTGCACTTACCAGAAAGCTGGCAGCTATTCCAACATTAATATTTATCATTCCTTGCACACAAGTTGGTCCTAGTGAACCCTGCAAAAACTATCGTACTTGTCGAAGAAGTTGGGTAACTTAACCTGAATCATGTCGTAGGAGCTATCCTGACTGCTACGTGGTCATCAATTACTCCTAGTAACTCAGGCCAAAGTGGGAAATTTGCATGCTACGATCACAAATAAACATCAAGTCTGGCAGGCACTGATAAAGTGAAAACGGAGGATAACCTATTTTTTTGACTCTGCATCGTTATCACTAGCGAGTAAGTATGCCTCCTGGCACGGTGGCTAGCAATTAGTCTGACGGGTAGAAGGTTGGATTAGATTTTTAGGGCAAATGCACAAGAAAGGGAAGAGCTTGTGGGAACGAGGAGCAGAACGGAAGGGAGTATGAGCTTTTATCTTTACTGTGTGTACTTATGAGCTCTTGTACCAAAGTTGGATTCAGCGCGGCAATTCCTCTTAAATCTTCATAGTTGACTCTTTGCACCGACTAAATCCCCCTCTTCAAAGTGACGTAGTTGGTTATTTAACAAGTTGCGTTCCTTGGGGAAAAGATAAACACGGTCTTATTTGTCACAAAGGTCCTCCATTTGTCTTTTCAAGCCCTTTCCCCCTTTATGCATAATTTAGTGAACGATGGGCCCCTGAACTTTTCTTTGTACACATACGTGTACAAACGAGAGCATGCCGGAAAGTGTGTTGGATGTAGTGCGCTATGTTGTGAGGATTATGTTGACTAGACCCAGCGACCCCACACATAACACGCGTGTCCTCCTCCTTTTCCTTCTCTTCATTCTATTCCCACCCGCCTGTCCCCTGTCCTCGGGTCGCACACTACTCGAAATTCAAAACGGATTTGTCCTCCAAGGAGGAAAAAATTTTGATCATCTTCCGCGATTCGAAAATCCTGACAGAAAGCACTCCTCCTCGTCCTCCGTCAACTCCCTTGGGGGGAATGAGATGACTGCTCGTGCCCATTCTCACCACATATATAAACGTTTGGAGGAGTAATGATGACGTAGATCCATTTTTCTCCTTCACTTCCTGCTTTGCGTGCAATGCAGTGGTAGGGGAGGAAGAGCTGTAGAGACAAAAAATTACGCGCAACCAGAGAACAGATCGCCGCTATCGGGCCCATTCTCATTCCCAATGCTCATTATGATGGCTTCAAATACCGAGACGTGAATGATACACCACTTTTCGCGCACCTATAATTCAAATTTGAAACTGACTTGCTCATTCAAAGTATGAGTGCAATTTTAGATTTGATAAAACTGAGATTTAAATTTCGATGCGCCAAATCCCGCCAATGTGAATATTTTTTTAAAGTTTTTTTAATTAGATATTGTTAAAAAATTTCAACATTTTAGATGGGTGGATTTCTTAAGATACCTCAAGTTATTATTTTGAGTACGATAGTGCGATAAAAAAATAGAATAGAAGTGATGGAACTATATTCGTGCGAATTCGTATAGACTTATAATTCATTCAATATTCATATTTCATATTTTTATGACCCATACAATTACCTTAAAGTTATAGTAGCAACCTAGCTGTCGGCTGTAATATATACCACCCTGTATACTGTGGACTCGACCTATCTCGATGCTTTATTTCTAAGCTGATGCGGAAAGGCAGGGGGGAAAATCAGCACGATTCCGTAGCCATTACCATTACCGGATCCCAGGTGGTGTATACTTGTAACTGCTCAGGCTAGTGACACTCTGGGAATACGCTTACTGCCGTCTAAGTCTAAGCGTAAATAACTGAGCCCCGAGAATTTGGGATGCTTATGGGAAAAAGTAGTAGGCTTGCGAAGACTTGTGTCAAGTTAGACCCTGAAGAACCCCAGTGTAATTTACCTTACTCACCCTAATCTATTGCACCGTTGCTCACATTGAATTAAAGTGTCACCAAGGACTGTTTGCATGCCTAACATCCTCGAGAGCGTATGTAGGTGCCGCGGAAGGACTAAGTGAAGGTGTTCGTGGATGGGCTAAGTGTGTGGAGCAGAATTAGGAGATGGATTTAGTTACAGGTCGAAGGATACAAGGTCTGTAGCGCGTGTTATGTTGCGACCGTTTCGGATGTGACAAGAGATGAGAGGCATCTTCAGGTCTACGGGTAGGATAGGTTTTGCCGAATTCACATTCGCAAAAATATACAGTAAAGAGTCAATGGTTCCTTTCCCAACCAATCGTTCATGCCAAAAGTACACATAGTTATTTACTTACAGCAAGCAAAGAAATCGTTGTAAGAAAAGGAGCAAAGGGATCCCACCGTATTCACGTGGATGCAGCCTTACGAACTATTCCGTTCATCACAGGGATCGTTTCATCCTATCGATTTTCAATTTCCAGGCTAACTGAATTAAGTCATGACATAAGGGAGGCCGCGGCTGGATCTCATCGCCCCTCGCATTAAATTTTTGCTTCGGATTTTTACGTTTAGTTACAGTTACAAGAAGTGAACCTGCAGCTTCCGGCACAGTTTTGCCAGTTCAGTACGGCTGGTTTGAGCGCAGACACAGCTGCCGTGCTCGCCCTTCTTCCATATCTTTTATATTGTGAACTATGTAACTGATTTTGTTTTTTTTCACGAGGGAATAAGAACTAAGGAGCTCAAGTCATAAGCTCGTTTGATTCTCACCATAAGACAGCGACGGTAGTACGCACCCTGTGCTCCCCAGGCAGGAATTAGGTGCAAGACCTTGAGTAGGAGGACAAAGTAACGCTAATTACTTACGCATAAGGTGTTAATTTCAAAAGTACTAGAGCTTTTGCAACTGCAAAAGCGAAATATGAGTCCTTTGCACAATTGGTTTAACCTCATTTCCTAGGGCCCAAGAATGTTGGAGAAAGTCTTTTTAGTGAAATAAGTACTTAAAAGTAATTGGCTCGAAGCGCTTCCTTCTAAGTTCCACAGCAGGGATCAGATTTCTTTTGGCATGAAAATGATGAATCCAAATCGATGCGGAAATAATGAGCTCATGTGATCAATCAAGCTGTTACTGTCAGTGCGTATTTGCTACACCGTGTGGAGAACAAGTGTCATATGCATATACGTAGCACCATTGTAGAGTCTATTTGGATCAAACAGTGAAGAAATATTCACTGTTTTAACATCTCTCCGACGTCATCCTCTCTCATCTTCTGAAGCCCGCCACTGGAATTCCTTACTTAGAGAACCTACATACCCCGTTATTACGTCCCTCCATACTGTCGGCATGACGGTAGTGCGCAGAAAACAAGAATCCCTTTGAAGTAATGTCTTTGCTTCATCTGGATATGTGTCCTCCTCAAATAAAGTGTGTGTTCCCCTGATCGGGAAACAAGGATGTTTAATAGGCTTAATTCCATCTTGAGATTATAGTCATTGTGATAAAGGAGCAAGTGAAAAACTTTGTCCATCCTCCTGTGGTGAGCGGCTGCTGCGGCTTTGTTCTTTCCTTTCGGATTAACACGATATGCTCTCATATGTAGTTTTTAGCGGGACGACAATCCAGCCTTGTCCTGGCTCACTGTTACGGCAACAGTTCCTCCGGTCCCACGGGGTCCATCTTTACAAATGGATCATTACTATCCACCATGTGTGCTACCCGGTAAATGCATGCTTCCATTTTCTTTGGTTTACTCGAGGAAACCTCTCTGGAGGAACCGACGTAGGTTATAAGAGGTCCTATATCCGTGGATAGACTCATTAATGGAGAAGCCTGTATGAAGTGGCATATAGGTTCTTAAGAGCACTAGCCCAGGCTTATTCGGAGGAAAGGAGGATAGGACATGGGGCGGGGGTATGCATCAGGCTGTTGTCTTCCAAATGGATTCTATCACTGACAGCAGGAGTCGGTAGAACGTTGAAGATAACTGGTCGTGCGGGCCGAGGGGGAAAGTGCGTGAAAAAATGTAATTTAGTCTGCGGCCAGCAGAAAAAGTGTCTTAATTGCTCTCCTTTCTTTCGTCGGTGGAGCTCTGCAGTGTTAGGCTAAATGGAGTCCGAGTGTAAGCACTTGATGGTGGATGGTGGAAGAAGGATGAACAGTGGGTGAGAGAAAGAGAGAGTGAACGGATCATCAAAGATGCTCTCCTTCCAGAGCCGTG
This sequence comes from Pseudobourletiella spinata, assembly GCA_009870155.1. NCBI lineage: Eukaryota > Metazoa > Arthropoda > Collembola > Symphypleona > Bourletiellidae > Pseudobourletiella > Pseudobourletiella spinata. Next base: position 19,216 of record WJFA01000482.1, read on the forward strand.
TACAACGAGCTGAACAGACTGAGCGAGTGTGGGGAAGGGGAAGTGGCTGGTTCGGACAGCTAAAATTAAAAGAGATTATCGGGCAAGGAGCAATCGATCAAAGTTGATGGGACTTGACAGGGCAGTTGAAGTTTTTCCCTCTTCCATGTCAACTTGTATTCTTGGCGTTATTACTTTATTCTAATATTGACTCCTCCCCATACCTCTGGCATTATTCGTACCACTCCCTCTCCTTGCCGGGACCTAGCTCAGTTATACGATCTACTTCAACAATTGCCTAAATCTTTCCCCGGTTCCAAATCCTGAGTATTTCAACTATTACATTTCAATGTTTTCTTCCCACATAGAAATGTTGTGTGATGGAACGTTGTTGATATACTATGTGTACTTTTTCTAAGGTGTAGGAGTAATGCTAATGTTATGTTCATTATAATAACAATAACAATAATAAAATATGGCAAAAAATCGGAGGTAAGGGGAAGGTAAATATTTATCAGCTATTTGTATTTATTGGTGAGCTGTGTAGAATAACAGGTCATTTTCTCTACCCCATGAGTGGACAACAAAATTATTAGGCTGTACCGCTGCTTGGAAATGGAAGTCTATTCAGTTTCCCCGGAATATAATGCTTCAACATTAATGTGATGGCTCCCTCCGCAGGGGCTTACTTAGAAGCTTAGGGTTTTGCCCTGCTTGTACTGACAGCGACGATCAGGCTGGGAATGATGACGATATATTTTACACGATACGGGCGTATCGCCCCAGTTTTTCTTCTACCTTTTACCCACCCAACCGAAATGGTGGAGGAATGAGATAAAATTGTGGTCATTATAGTGGGTGTATTGGAACGGAGTGGACGTATATCTCAGGACAGACAGGCAGCAAGAGTTCAAGAAGGGAGGCAGAACGGATGCAGTGCCGCGCGAGTAGATAATGTCAGTGTAGCCGAAGCGGAAGAAATTGGCCATTCTTCACTTTCATTACACATCTACGATCATGATTATTATGGGGAAAATCATGCTTATCCTCCTTCTCAGGTTACAGGAAGGGGAAGACAGGACCTGACTTCAACATCTACTCGTCCGCCTCCTATTACTTCCTAAGCAGCATCGTCACTCCTTCCCAGATAAACAATACGTCAGTCCCTTACCGCTTTCAGTTACCCTGTAAGTTTAATAATCTTGTTGGCGTTCTTACATTTGGACTTGTGGGCCTCACCTTCCTCTTTTTGTGCTTTAAGAATCCAGTGAATATGCTGGTCTCGTATGACTGCCAAGACAAAGATGTTTACTTCGAAACATTGCTCTCCGTTCTCAATTCCATGTCACTGTCACACAGCACGACAAGAAAAAACGATAGATCCTACATTTCATGCCGCATTGGTGAAATTGCATATTCTATGCTGCGGTATTAAAGGTTTTCGGAAATTAGAAGAGATAGGACGGCCACGGGAAGTCGGAAAATCGAAGTGGTAAACAAAATGAGGGGAAGTTTAATCCTCGGTGAGACGTCCCCACTCACACAAATAGACACACACATGAATGCACACAACGAAACATTGGTATAGTATTACCGTATCAAGTGGATACGTCTGATGGATGTGTCTCTAAAGTCTACCCAATTCAGATAAACTCCAGCCGGAAGATCGAGGACTCTGCAGTGCAGCACTTACTACTGCTTGCTACGACGACGACTATCGCTACCGCCCTTGCAACAGAATAAATCCACCAACTGAATATTTTATGCCAGTCGCTCCCGGTCTGCTGGTTCGCCTGACCTTCTCCTCTGCGAGCAGTAAATTATGTCATGTACACCGTGCCCTCTTCGCCCGCTCAAGGGTGGGTGGCGGGAACACATGTGGTGTTCAAAAACCCCTTCCGTTTCATCATCTAGCTCCATAAGGGATAGCGGCCCATTTCATCTTATCGTATACCCTGCGGCATTGGGCCAGTGAAAAAAATTTTAAATCCAAGTCAGATATACTTGAATTTTGAATGATTGATGCAGCAGTACTTGCAATGCATGTCAACTTCCAATTGCTCTAGCTTTTTGGGATTTGTTCTAATGTAATGCCACAGACGTGATCGATTCATTGCTCTCATTTTATCAACTGTAATTGACTTCGGTTAAGCTGCGATGCATCTGGTACCATTACTTAGGTTTGTCGGATTATGATAATTGGGTATGTACATGGGGTATGGAAGTAAATGAAGGTTGGTAGATTGTTTTTGATATTTGGTGTCGTGGAGGAAATGTAACTTCTCGCGCTCACGCCCCCAATTACCGAAACTTATGTCTCTCTACATGTGTGCGAGCCTTCTGCAGAGGTTAAATGAGGTTATTAATTTAGTGTCCGCTCGTAAATAGGTGGCACTCAGGTAGACGAATTTACTCAATCGGGGTAATAAAGCGGATAAATATTTGGTGGTAAGCTCTCAGTCTGTTTGCCCAGTCTGCTCCTCCGAAGAAACTTATGGCTTCCTCATGACGCCAGGGCACAGTAAATATGGCGTAACTGTATCATCACCATCAAGTATCTCTATGCTACTTTTTTCTCTTTCATGAGAGATATTTCAGTGGGTTGGGTTGTGGCGGAACATGTGGGACCGCAGTCGGAGGGAACAACTTTCCTGCTTTCCCTCCTAATGCCATGGCGATGAAGAGAAATGTTTTCATTTATTTTCACCCTTTCCTCCTCATTAATTTCAGCCGTGCTTTTTACAAAGCTCAAGCCAGCCTAATGCATACTGTTGTAAGAACCGCGAACAGTGTATTTGAAAACGAGGGAGGAAAAGCACAGAGGAACTTTGGGCCCACCTGACAATGATGAATCTTACCGCTACGGCTGGTTGCACGTGACACAATTTGTTAAGCTCGAACCAACACAGGGAAAGGTGAGGGGTGAGGGTAAAAGAATCAGTTCAGGGGGACTTCTGTGGGTTCGTCGTTGTTGTAAAAACCAGGTAGTCAATTAAAAAATCGAATCTGCGAAGATTTTAGCTCAGAGATACGAGGGAGAATTTATCAAATATGTATAGAGTGCTGTAGAGGTGAAGCTGAGGGAGAAAGGTATAATGATCTTTGTGGTAGGATTTTCCCCGCATCAGTCGCGGTGGTTGAGCATGGGGATTAAACCGATTTTCTCCTATGGAACAGAATCAATTAGAAACAATTAACGTTTTTCATTTCACTAATCCTTTTAGTGTCTTAATGACGGTGTAAACGAAGGACAGTATAAGAGCAAACCCGAAGGCTAGGTGAACAGATGGCGGGCTGTGTGCTCGGGTTTAGGAATTCAATTTGGAAAGAAGGGAACGAGATCAACATGGGCATGTGAATCTCCACGTCGGCTTAGGGCAGAATCTCCAGTTTGACCCGAATTAGAAGATTTTGCACGGAACAATGTGGGTTTTGCCACCTGCTCAACTCGCTGCCTTTTCCTTTAGTTTTTGTATGAACTACAGACAGTAAGCTGAGCCAAACTGTAATCCTACGTCCTCCCGGCACACCATATATCTAATAGGTTCTTCCACAACCGGAGTTTAAAATAAATTTATTACTTGAAAACCGCAGATGTTGGAAACAACAATTTCTTAGGAGGCATTTCAAATGAACAACTAGAATACTTGTGGCCTACAATATGTTAATTGAAGAGCTCAGAGTTATCTATACCCATTATTATGACCATGCAGGATTCCTGTAGAAAACAAAACGCACAAGTGCGTCCACCATACTATTCGAAGTTTGGGGTTTTTTGTGTCGTCACCAAACAGAATTTGACCAATGGTACATAACGAGCAATACACATGTTACAGCATCTGAACCCTTCGATAGTTCTCAGACCAGAAATTAAACGCTAATGAAAATTCGGATAAACGGAGGCTGGACCTCGTCCCGTAGCCACTAAATGTTGCTCACATGATGGATCATGAGTAGTAAATGTATGTTTTATGATGAAAAATGGCAGTCTAGGAGACAATAAAGTGCGTATGTTGTCGTCACCGTTGATATGTTGAATGGTTGCGTGTGATTTTTCTTAGGCTGTAGAAATCTTCATCAATCCTGTTTATCTGATGCATCTTCTTCTGCCATATACGTGTATACAATCTTCCATTCTTCTGGCATTTACAGTTTGTGTGCGTGTACGCGTTTGTGGAAAAAAGTTATGACTATGATGCGTACAAGTGTGCATTCACGTTTGGGTATGTGTATATGGGCATCTTCTTACGTGCGTACATGTAAGAGTAGACACAGCAGCACTTAGTAAGTGCACGAAAACAGAATATGTATTTGCTTTTGTGTGTGAATTTTTGCTTGTGTGGAAATATGTAATTGTGCTCCTCCATCTGAACTTGTTCATGTGCCTGGGCGTATCCATGGAGTTTGAGTTTTTTAGAAATCCGTACCTGCGTCTGTGAGAGTATACGAGTCAGAGTTTTCTGGAAATGTGTTTTTGTCCATTCTGCAGGGAGCGGAAGGACGAGAAAAATAAAGATACGGAGGTGGAAAGCGATGCGCATTGTGCTAAAAAAGCGACAAGGGTCCAAATTCTTGTGTTTATATAGCCTCACGGATAGACGACTACTACGGCGACTGGAATCGTGAATGCAGGTCGAGAGAGGAATAGAAAGGATGAACAGGCAGCATACACGCAAGCGTTCCCCGCTCTCGACTCTCTCTCTTCCTCACACACAAGTTTCCCTCTCTCTCCCTGTCGCTCTTACTCGCTCGCTTCGCCGAAATCAACCGTGTTTGGCTGTAGAAGGGTAAGGAGCAGCACAGCTGAGGATATCGTGAGGCTTCAAGCGACACATTGAACCTGGCACTGCGTGAACATAGTGTGTATACTAGGTGAAATCTGTGGGAACGGGAGCAGTGGATCGCAACCGGGTGGTACAAGTCCACGTCCCAAGTTTGGGTGGAAAAATACGCTAGAGCTTGAGTTCGACACATGGTTTTGACTGCCAAAAACTTGTGCTAATCTCAAAACATTATCGTACCCTCCTCGTCGCGAAAAAGCATCTCCACGAGATCCTTATTGGGGTCGTGAGGATCTCCGAAAATCATATTAAGCCGGAGGTAATAGCCGGTTATATTCAGGCAGGATATTCCTATAGCATTCCTGCAGAATACTGCTGAAAAATCGTGTGTCAGAGTTCAACGAGACATTATTACCGGGGTGCGTGCGCAAGGTGTGTTGTGGGGTGATCACGTGTCTAGTGTTTCTGGGACAGAGAAGTGAAAAATTATGCTTATATTAATGCCATTCACTTGCCAATTGTAAATACTAGCCGGTTCGTAAGAGCAAATAAATTGTATTATAGAACAAAGAGTGACAAATATCAGCGGAAATTTTCGAATTTTCACTTAAGGCCAGTTCTGAAGTGATGAACTAAAGCGAAAAGTATTCCAAATCTGGGTCGACCTGGAGTAGCACGGGGAAACTACACGTCCTGCTCTGACTGTCTTGGTGGACTTAGATTTCAAATGTGGTAGACAATATTTGAAACTATGGATTGCTAAGCCAACGGAGGGTGACGTCCTGAGTTACGGCTACTGGAGTGGGAACTACAAATAGAACGGTGGGTCAAGCTGTACAGAAAAACTGTGTGAGTTTGGATTCGTGAGTGCACGCAAGAATTTACGCATATAATCCTAAGCCTACGTGGTTCTGGTCATATTGTTACTCTCGTTGCAGCTACCGGTTACACTAAATTTACGTGCACTTGTATGCCCACTCCAAAGATATCTTATAATCAGTTGGGATACATATATTTGTTTTAATTGAATTCTTGGATCCCGCCTTGAAAATTAGCCGCTCCAGAAGCATTGGCGGAAAGAATGCATGGCAGGATCAGATAAATGGTTTTCGTGTCTTAAAACTTGTTACTCCCCCGTCTCTCCCTCCCAACCCATCTTCCTCTCGCTCTCTTCTACTCCTCTGTATCCTGTCTGCTGTTTCTCAGGAGTGAAATACTAAAGAACATTTCCCGACGAAGCGCATAAATACTTTTGCCCTCACACAAGTTGAGCTTACCTTGCATAACGGCGAGGCAGTGGGCGAATACGTACGTTTTTATCTCCAGCCGCATCCATAGTTCCAAGCATCTTCCCGTCTCCTCCAAGTACTGTTGACTGGAAATCATTGCTCCTGTGCGAAGGGCAAACACTTATACAACAATTTCTCCCGCCTTAAGACTCGTGGGACACCTGAGCCGGAGCGAAGTAAGTCAACTGTCACGAACCCTAACCTGCACTGCATTGTACACTTCAACATCCTCCTTATCCTCCTCCGCACATACGGCAACGAATTTCTTTGGTCAAATAATTCGAAGGGAATCGGAACAAGATTTCTTCTTAACTTTCTCCTATTCTTTCAGGGGGCGAGGAAGCATTTCTTAACCTATTGAGGATAATCAGAAGGTTTAAAGGAGGAAAGCCGGGACAAATTACAACTGCTACTGAAGACGGAATAGAGGTGGAGAGCAGGAGGGAGCATAAATAGCGGGAGGCTCTTGGCCCCGTGTGGACTGTTATTAGGCAATTTGGAGCAGAGCTTCGGCTCATCCGCACAACACTTCACTCGACTCCTTTGTGGTGAGAAACTCGTTAACCGAGCTGTAACCCTCTCCTTTATTATTTGAAATAAGTGGAATATGTATATACCAATATCCTTAGCAGGGTAGAAGTTAGAGGGCTACAACCACGTAGATCGGTAAGGGTACGGGCACATGCACATTCGCATGCAGGTACGCACAAAATGCATGTTGGAATAGGAGGAGCAGATCGAAATTCCAAACATTGCTCTCAAAAGTATGTACGCAAAATTATAATCGATTGTACCTGCTTCATCTCGACGCGATACTCTCTCAGAGTTAATTCCTGCAGCTACTTGGCTCTTACAGCATACCCTGATGTATCACGGCTGGCACGGGTCTGCAGGTGGGGAATGAACTGCTACTTGTATCCATGGGGGTAGGAACGGGAAACCATGTGCATACATGCACAGTAAGCGTTCCGCTTCTATGAGGGCAGAACTATTCAGGCTAAGTTCCCGTCCAGAACATGGATTATAATATTAGCGTTCAGCTTGAGAGTGGAGGAGAAAGCGAAAGAGAGAGAGATAGGACCTTTGTTCGAGTGGTTCCACCCGGTTAAGTAGGGAGTGAAAGTCAGCGAGTTAATTAAAACAATGGTTTCCCAATAAAACCAGAACTCTCATATAGAAACAGCATTTGCCATACCTGCACCTGCCTTCCTTTGCGTGCACGTCGATTGTCCCAATTTTCCTTCACCGAACAAACTAGGTTCTACAATTCTCCACATGAATACCTTTTAAACACGGACGGAGTTGCCCTAGGGAGTGGTACATACGTTCAACGGGGAAAGAACGGGTCGTAGTTGCGGTTACTCGGTATATAATAATAATAATTAAACATGTTCGATGGAAATGGGCTGATTTTTAGCCCTCAATTTCTCAGTACCCTCACTCAAGTACTCATGCTGTATGGATGTAAAGGTTTAGGGGCATGATGAGCTCGTCAAAACATTTTATAAATGGTGTGGAAATAACAATTATAATGCATCATGGACCGGCAGTGGCAAAACATGTGGAGTGAGACCAAAGCGTGGTTCTGCATTTCCATGAATAGAAAACTCTGGCACTGCACACGACAGTGTGATAAGTGGCGGACGGTTGGTGTACACTGGTTCGTATTTGGGACCGCAAGTGTGTTGGTGCTCAGTAATGGATGTGCAGAAAACGCAAATGGGTGTTGGGTGGGAGGCTTTATGGTGGGGATACACGCAACTCATTTAAAAATTCCACCGCTTCCCATGCAGTTTGGATGCTTGTAAAGTGGATCGGTCCGCCACTTCCTCAAGCCATGAATCAAGTTAAAAGCTTCAACTGGGTCAAGACCTTCCAAGTAGTATGTAAGGGCTATTTGGGAAGATGGAGAAAAGATGCCTAAAAGATGGATGGAAAAATCTTCAAATCTGGCTAGGTATTTTCCTCGTAAGTTTGTCTTTGTCTATGTGCGCGTGTACAGATGTAAATTCTAGCGTGCCAATTTCCCATATTTTTTCTTCATTTTTGCATTTATTTTTGGACGACTTTTTAAAAAATGGATACTAAGGGTCGTAAAGTCTGGGGATATGCAGATGGAGGCGGGGATGGGATTGAAACCGAATTTTATGCTCTAGTACTCGGTTGTAAAGTCACGCGGGTAGTAAACACGGCAATTCTGCTCTCCAGTTTATATTCCTCTTTTAACGTCGACCTCAAGGCTCATGGAGCGACTACGTTTTCCATATCGTCTGCCAGATGGAGAGGGGAACGTTAGCGCGTGTTCGTCACGGCTAATCCCAAATACCGACCGAAAGGCAGGCGAGGGGCAGAAATACGTCTACATACACGAACGAAAGCAGTTGTGCATCCACATGTATTCGAGTACACCTAAGTAATACCGCATATGTGCAGAAGTAACCCACATACCCCCATCCACTCAGTCACTCACTCTTATACAAAATATAGTGAGTAACAGAGGGGCTTGCACCAGTTAGGTTTTTCCAGAGTATGGTTTCCCACCACTGACTGTCCTTCAAAATATCAAACGGGGCTGAACAGAAGTAAAGGGCCACAACAAGAGGGGGCAGAGGAATAAGACAGCACTGAATGTCTCACACGAGCAATGTAAAAATTCCTGATGTCGCGTGCATAAAAAGCCGTTCAACTAAACCTTCTTTTCTATTCTTCAGAGACGATCACACACCGAAGGAAAAGCAGCTATATTCGGTGGAGAACGCCGAAAGTAGGATGATTCTTGACTATATTACACATGAGTCCCTCCCATCCTTCTCCATATGCATGCAATAGGGAAGGTTAGAACCTTTCTGTTCACATTCTCCACCAGCTATAAAACTAGGCATAAAGAACATACAGACACACACATGGAAAAACACTAGAAAGATCTGCCACCATGAAATTTTCGTCGTACCCAACTCCTCCATGCACAACAACAACAACTGTGAAAAAGGATATGAGAGTTTAAAGGGCAAGGTATCCTTTCTACTCACAGTTACTTTCACTAGGGACATGCAATTGGATCTTCTGCTGCAAAAACAAAGCAATTTTAAATTTTAAAAATTTCAGATACACCTTTATGGGGCTCTGAGAGTGAAAAGATGAGAAATTTTACCACCATTGTGAGCCAATGAAATGCAGAAAAGGAAATGACCAATGACAAACAGCATAGTTCTTCTGAAGGTCCTTCAAATGAAACGTCAGCTAATGAAGTGGAATGAATGGGAAAGAGCGGATGTCGTTTGATTCTTCTACTCAAAGTCAAAGGTCGTAACTTTGAAGTATAGTCTGGACTAGTCAGTATATAAATTAGTGTAATAGACGATTTCGAGCGCGAGTTCAATTAAGTTAGTAGATTCAATCAGATTGCATATTTTTTCCCTTTAACTGAGATTTGATTAGAGCTTTTCTCAAAGATCTAAGACGTTATTAATCATGGGAAGATCCATTCAAGCCTTCTGCCACTATTTGTTCAGGTTTGAGAAAAGACAAGATTAACCCACTCATGGTCTATACACACAACAAACCACTAGCTATTCTCTCATATCAATTTCGAGAGAGATTATAGCTTTCTAGATATTGATCGGGCTGGCGAGAAGGGTCACGTAAACTTAAAAACATTATGGCATTTCGTTGGAAAACTTTTTCCAATGATTCAAAATGGCCCCTTGTTGAAAGGCTATGTACATACCTATTGTAGTAGTGCCTGTTGTAATTCAAGGAGTAAAACCAGCTCGGCTCAACGGGGAGCTCTTTCATAATTTCGTGAAGACGAAATTTTCATGGGCTGTTCCGTCTTGCTATCTCTATTGATGGACTTCAGAAAGGACTAAGCGTTCAACTATCCATCTTTTTTCTCCAATCAAATCGAATTGATATGAAAGGTAGACAAGGAGTGAACGTAATATGATGGTGATCCCAGCACCCCAGGATAATTCATAAGCTATTAGGAAATTTTTCCACATGATGGTGTCCTCAGTAATGTGACACAGTCTGGCGGGTTACCTACAATTCTAGAAAATGTGATGGAGTTTTTTTATTAGACAAAAACTTGAATTACTAGTTGTGGATGCAGTCGGATCTCCTTTGATATTTTTTATTATTTTATTTTCATTTAAGGTACTGACGAGGTTGTAAAACATTTTCTAAAACTCGTAAAATTTGAAGGATAATGAGTATCCATTGGTAGCGCTAATGGCATTGCGTTTAAATTCAACGGAGGCTATCTTAACCTAGTTTGGTACGCCATTAATGCAGCTGTAGTTACTGCCAAAAAACATGTTGCTCTCGCGCCACATCGGGAATTCTCCACTCCCAACGATTTCCTCCTTCAGCCTCTGCCCACTCGCACTTCCTCCTTGTCAATACAATAGACTGGGTCGTAACCAGTGTGGCTGTAAAATCAAATGGAAATAGTCATCATCATTGAATAGATTCGGTAGTGGAGCCGAATGGCGGCACTCATGTGTTATTGCACAAACGTATGGTGAGGTTTATGCATTTAATAAAGCCGTTGTGTTTTTCTTCCCTCTTCAAAGGATACACAAATCTCCGTGAGAATGTGTGCTGGCATGAAAACGGAATTAGGAAAGGAAATCTCTGCTGAATTTTCGGTCACAATTTTTTTCGTGGTACTCGTTTTGCTTCAATCAAAAATAAAGGCCCCACTTCCAGCTCCAATATAATTCTCGCCTCTCTAGTACACTTGAATCTCAATTGGAACGGTAGGCAGTCGCCCGAAATGTGCCTTCCCCAGTGAGACTGAATTGCCCACTACGATTTACGAACACATGGGAGGCTCGAGCAAATGTAGAACCTCGCAAACCTACCCATGCATCTACATCCTAAGCCGTGACGGGCAAAATGTTGGTCGGCAGTGGAATTACGAGAAGGAATACGCATCACATGTGTAGTAGGGAGAAAGTGAAGAGAAGTACCGCATGACAGAAGTTTGGTGTATTTACGGGCCTCTCCCGACATGTAATCAGACAAATCTGAGCGGAGAAAGATGAGGCAGGCTTGTGGAAAGCTCCGGGTGGACATTTCCCCGTAGGGATCCAACAGAGACGAAGTGTGGGACTGTGCTATGATTTTAGCTTAGCTTGCCTCACTCCTCGCCCTACCGCATCCTCAAATGCTTGTGGGAATCATTAAGGACGAAGGAGGAAGTATAGCAGACGGTTAGGAATTCCTACCTTTTCAGTAAATTAATACCAAATTTTCCGACTTTTCTCACGAGGGGGTTGAGTGTAGGAGCAATTTCTCTTTGCTGATGTCAGTCTCTAGGCCTTTTAAGTTCCGCGGAATATAGTGACATGGGCAAATGGGTTCAAATTTCTGAATCTTTACAGGGTTATTTCACCAGTGGGAGTGGTGGACAGGTCGTCGTGGGAAAGGGCAGACTGTCTAGGTTGAACGACGTGAAACGAGTCATCCAATGCTCATGTCCGACATTCAGAATATCCGCATTCTACCGAATAAGGCAGCATTACAACATCATCAACACAGCTCGTTTCAGCCATTAGCATCATTCTAACGTGGAATGGGAGACGGGAAAGTGTTGAATCAGAGGAGAACGGCGTAGGAGGAAGAGGAGAACTCTGCCTCGACCAGGAAGCTTTACGGGAAATAATGAAAGTGGATAATTTTAATGAATGAATTTTCGTGGTGTACAGCACTGTTAAAGTAGTTGCGCCCTTCCGTGCTACCGATTGTGCCGGAAAAAGATTTGGCCACGGGCTACTCTCACAGGATGGCTACTAAACATATTCCTCTATTACTACTACATGATTATGCAGTTCGCGTCGGATTTGACGCAGTGCAGCTTAGAAATTAATGAGCGCAACCGTAACAGCTGATGAATAATGAATAAAAATACCGCTCCCTCACGTGGTAACAAGCGTGGTAATGGCAGTCGCTCCTCTCAGTCTCACCCCATACTCCACAGAGTGAGCTCTGGGCCAGGTCTAACCTCCACATATACTTGCATACTCAGCACTGGTTCCAAATCACCTCTTCTCTAGTACGTCATGCAGATGATCTGAGCTTCGAGACCTCGTCAATGAGCCCGCAGAGAAATCACAGTCAAAATAATACACTGAAAAAGGTAGTGAATTATACAAAACTCAGTCACTCACTCACAATAGCTAGATAATCAGCTGAGCAGGAAAAATTTAGAGTGTGAGTTAATGTACGCCTTCATGCCCGACTTTTTCCCCCGAGTGACGACCACCATCGTCGCCATACCCCGAGAATGCTTTAGGACGGTGACGTTGGGAGCAAAGAGGAAGGGGAAAAGAGAAAGGGTTGGGAATTTGCATAAGCTTTTCTACCAAGGAACTGATGGATTGTACTAAAAGTTTGCATTATATATTTTCCCAAAGACCCATCTTTTACACTCCCGTTTTTCCCTGTACAGAACTATGCACTTCGCCGTCCTTATACCATGTAGAAAGTCTTGAAATAGCTTATGAGGCCTCATTCTTATTCCCACCGTCGTCGAAACTGCCGCTCCTGTGTAACTTGTAAACTTGTTCCCCGACTGTACATAAAAGTATCTCTCTCCGTCCCTTCAAGTGCCTGGGTAGATGTGTGGTCGTAGTCGCAGTAAGATAAAGATAGAGAGACGGAGAAACGTACAGAGCAAGAGAGAGCGAAGAAAAAATGGAAAGGCGATTCATCGTTACTTTGCCCTAAGTTGGAATGTCGTTAGACCCGTGATCGAGTGCTCCAGTCGCTTCTTCTTATACACGGTTCTATCCTTCCTTCCAAACTCCTGCAACCATTCTTTAAAGCTCCTTTAGTCATCCTGTCCTACTAGCAACCCGTCGAGTAGCGTCTGCAAACTATTTGTTTCTGTCCAGTTTCCAGTAGTATCCCTGTCCGCACTCTGCCTTGCCGTCTTAAATAAAGTTCCCATCATATAAATGCACATACACAAGGAGAGTAAATAACAAGGGACGTGCATACACAGAAGTGGTAAGGAGGTTACGGCTGTGAAAGTCGGATTACAAGCCCACCGAACTGACCCTAGAGTATGCTCATTTCTACGTGTAAGTGGGACTGATAAGAGTGCCCAAAAAACAAGGGTCCGTTATGCCCTATCTCCAGCGCAGCGTTCGTCCCACACACCTATTAATGGTAGCTAGTGCAAACAAGCTTAATTTGATTAAGCACACGAGTTCTGTCCAGATCAGGACTTCAGCTCCACCATGCGCTTCCCATACACGTGCCCAAACAACCATTCCTGTAACGCCTCATCGTTGGAGTTGGAAGAAGGCGGTTTGTGAGTCTGCCGTCGATGCCGTAAGAGTTGAGAAAATGCTGATTGATGAGACATATCGAACGGTCTTGGTAATTTCGTAGTGCAAGTAGTTCCCCCTCGCAGTTTTGTCAAGCAAGTTCATAGGGTCGAAAAGTACAATATTTGATAACAAGCACCTACTCGCATTCAAAATATATTTACTTCAATAGTATTATCAATATTGGTGACGGAAATGGAGCTTTTCGTAGCTCGTGAAAGCGTTTACACGGAATTTGAAATGGCCGACATCACCATGAAACAAAGACGACAGTAGTTGAGCAGGCCAAGAAACGTGGGTAGAGGTTGGAACCCAAACTATTATGTCACAATGAGCCCGAGGCTGTTTGTAAAATGGAATTTATGATGAATTTGTCAGCTCAGGTTCCCGGAGGACTTTTAGATTAAATTTTTACGGGAGGAAACTCTCGGATCTCGACAGCTTCAAAGATTCATGTGGCCCTCTTCCATTTTATGGCCTGGATGATCCGAGTAATGCAGGAGAGCATTTTGGAGTTGCGATATTAATGGGTTACCACTGATTTCTTTGGTAGCCAGAAATGTTATTTTTCAATGTAGCTTTATGGGAATTTAGTAGTCTATGCTCCATAGGCGTGAATGATGTTCCCTCTTGAGCCGTACCACCGGTACTTTAGTAAATCAAACTTTTGCATATGTCAACAAATACCGCTTAAATTACTCGAATACCTTTCCTATTTTAGCAGCTATAGCAACATCGGGGGAAGTGAGGGCTGCTTGGAAGAATATTCTCACATATATTTTACTTCAATCGAGTTCCTCCCTTGAAAGTTTGGGAAGTAAGAAAAGCTTAAAGTCACTTGAAGATGCTCGAACTCTTTTCTCTTCCTTTTCCTTCTTTTTGAAAAAATTAGAATAACTATAAACATAACAAGGCTATTTGTTTGTATTACTTGGGGTGGAAAAATAAATTCATCCTTCAAGTGAAGGCGAATTTAAGGGTGCATTTGGATCCTTGTACTCCTTCCCGAAGAGTCTTGCAGCCAACAACGTGAGTACGGCTTGGCATACCAAGACCCACAAAGTTAATGACATGCTATAGAAAACTCACAGAGTCATTTTCTCCGACAGACCTTATACCTTGTTAAGTATTCCACGCTGAATGGATTCAAGAGGGAGACAAAGTACGGGCTGCTGGGGTGAGGGAGGATTTGATCCGAGGATTTACTCTTCACGCACAGACATGCACTTCTGTTGATTCATGTGAAAGTTCTCTTCTCTCTTTCTGCCCGTGAATAAAAACATGGGTTGAAGCGGAGTCGACCTATCTACCTTTAAGTCCCGAATCACATAGTAAAGGAAAACGCAGGGAATAAAACCGAATTTGGAAACAAACTTCATTTATTTCATCCTCCTTTTGGTGTGCGCTGCTTTAGCGTGGATCGCTGAATAAAGTACACCACTACTATGGTTGTCCCGATTGGTTGTAGCGTTGGTAGCAGTAGCAGTATGCTGTTTTCTCGCAGGCTGTGGAAACTCCCTCTTGAGTCTTATCAATTAACTTTTGGGACAAACACAATGGCAGTAGGTTTTTGAGGGCGCACATTTGAGGGTGTATAAGCGTGTAAAATTCAAAGGGACATTTACCGCAAATATGCTCCAATCGTGCCTCCACCCCAGTTTTCCCTACACAGGCAATGGACCCATGGAAAATGTATGCCATGTGGAACGGATGATTGACAATTCCTTGGCAAGGAAAGAGATGATCCAGTATCATTGACTCTATTTGTAGATTAAAACTCTCATTCTGACACAGGCAAAACCGCCGCCACCAGATGTCATCTTTTAGGAGTATTAGCTACTGAGATCTTCTCAACCTAATTCACGGTTCACTGTTGCTGGAGGGATGCCTCTGAAACTTTGTGGAAGTTATTGATGGCTAAAGGGCAATGTAATAGCTTTATTGTGGGGATTTCTAAGATTGTACCCCTTTTATAATGTTTGACATCATTGGCGAACTATGGATTTTTTTGTCAATTTTTTGAACTCAACGGTAACTAGGAACGGCTTTGCCCTCACATCAGGATCTAGGCTCGTAATTATAATAAGGTAGCAAGGTCAGAAAAGGATTCTTGCAATTTTCGCTCACGCTTAACCCACTGGTGGTGGCATGACTGAGTCCCATTAGTAATTTTCTGACACAATGCACCCGCGCACGGAGTTAACTTCAACGCATTATCATGTCTTCCGAAGCGCGCTCATGCCTCGGACGGAGCTCATGAGTGAGTCGAGACCAGGCAGTTTTACTGTAGCTGAGGGTACTAAGTGAGACATGGATATACGTATTGTGCCTTGTGTAAATCTCCAAACACGGGAAGAAAATGCATAGAATATTTACTAGCCCAACACTTTCTGCCGCGGGAGCAGGGGCATAGAGTGTCACGTAAAAGGATGAGAATGCATCACAAGTACCCAGTAGGATTCTTAGTGGAAGTGCTTAGGAACAAAATACTACTGTCATTGTAATGAGATTTGGAGTGTGCGGTTACACTGAATATGTTTGTAACCAAATGATTTTTAATATGGATCCAGTTGGGTCACATCTTTGGGGTTCCTCTGGGAGTGGACACCAACGGTGTAGGAGATAGGGAGTTAACCGTGACGGATGCATTAGACCTCACTAATGTCTTTACCGAGTGTGGGGAAAAGTGTGGGAGGAACGGGGGTGGGGATAGGAATAACAATAATAATAATAGTGCAGTATAGTCAGCCTTTACGCCATCTTGGTTTCATCTTTGGGATTGGAGGAGGATGCAGAGCAGAGGAAAAAATATTCCCATCATAACCTCCCTAAGGATTATGAGTCTGGAGTGCTCATGGCTGTTGTTCCTCCTCCAGCTATTCACTTGGCACACAATATTAATTTAGCATTCTTATGGAGCCGGAGCGAGGTTGAAATTAAATGAGAAGATTGGACGACTGACGAGTTCAAAGTGCTCTGAGGCTGAGCCTGTGGCGGAAGGCACAGAGTTCCGGTCTTATGAATCCTGCTCTCAGTTTCCTGAGAGTCAGAACTACCCTTAGAGCCCCCATCCCACATTCAGTTCAATAATAGCAATAAAGATTCCAAAGTGCTCATGGAATGGATTTTATCACTGGTGCGCGGAGTGTGACTGACACTGTTATGTCTACAATCTTAATCAGGGAGGATTCGTATATCAACAGCTGGTTTTCCCATGGCATAGCGTAGCCATGGAGCCTCAAAAGGATGGTTGAGTTCAAGGCGATGCAACTAACCCCAGGAAAAATAAAGGGCATAGAGACTGGGGGATTCTTTTCAACTCGGGATAATGCATCGGAAATGTCTTGTATTATCCCAATAAAACAGTTTCAATTGAAAAACCCCCCTGAACCTCAACCTTCGCACTCCTGCATCTTCCCCAGTGTATGCCACTGCCCCATTTTCCATCCATTACGAATCCCATTGGGCTTTCCTTCACAGTCTAGCTCCCACTACATGCAGACCGTTTCCAAAATTTTTCACTAATTCCGAAATCAATAAAAAGTATGTGCGATGTCATACTACAGTCTGACGGCTACGACCACTACAGCTTTGGCACTCGTGCGGCTTCTTTCGACGTGTATTCATGCGCCCAGGTTGTCCTACTGACTGACGGAATGTCATTCGTGTGAGTAATAAATGATTTCAAAAAAGTCAACTCCCAACCTTCCCCCTCTTTTTGACTGCAACAAGTACGGAATTCTGTTGGAGGATACATCAATTACACGGTGGCTGCGTGATGAAATGAATTCTAGTGACACTCAAGCGTGAGTTAATTAAGGCTTATTAAAGAGGCTGGGAGACCCTCATCATTAAATTGTGCCAGCTTGACGACGAGCCCTGCTCGCCGCCATGTATCGGCAAATATCCAAAGTAGTTTTCCATAGCAGCTGAGGTAAGGATGACCACATATACAGGGTGTCTCAATAGGATATGTCACATTTGTTTTCAATCTAGCTCCTGAACCCTTGGCCGCACATCAATTATTTTAGTACCAATCGAGTCCTGAG
>WJFA01000483.1:0-34300 GCA_009870155.1 Pseudobourletiella spinata
CTGCGTGTGAACTGGCCGTGTCAATTGGGATCTCGGGACAGGGGTAGAAAGTTAGGTCGTCGTCGTCGTCGTCATTTCCATTCCCAATGCTAACTATATGTAGTAGAGTCATAATGTGAAAGATCCGGAGGACGACACCCATAGTCCAATGTTGATTCCAGCTCTTCGTAGTAATGACGGACTTGTTACGGCCAATATGGAAATGGAATCCATGGGCCATGCGGGATAAATAGGAGGCGAGAGAGACAGAGAGAGAGAGAGAGAGAGAGTTGGGAAGCAGGAATAAATGGTAATGTAGAGTCTCTCTCTCCCATGGCTGCGTGTTCTGTGTGAGGCCAAGATGGAAATTTAAGCAAGTGTGAAAGTGGAAGTCCATACAGCGGAGAACTCACTCACGGCTCACTCCCGCCCGCTCACTACTACTACTACTACTACTACTACTACTACTACTACTACTACTACTACCAACGAGCCGGTAGATGAGGATGGCTCAAGAACTCATTAACATCTTCCTCTATTTCTTCCTGTGTGCTCAAGCCATGTCTCAGTCAATTCTCTCCATCTCATCCCCCGTTCAGTTTATTTTCCTGGGAATGTGCGAGGCAGTCGGAGCACATACCGCATGGCAGCCCTCTCCCTCTCATCCATCACGACAATCTCCGACGGCACTTACTCTCTAATCCCATTTACCGTTGCGTTGAAACTGTATATGCGGGATCCAACGA
This sequence comes from Pseudobourletiella spinata, assembly GCA_009870155.1. Classification (NCBI taxonomy): domain Eukaryota; kingdom Metazoa; phylum Arthropoda; class Collembola; order Symphypleona; family Bourletiellidae; genus Pseudobourletiella; species Pseudobourletiella spinata. The sequence goes on from WJFA01000483.1 coordinate 726, forward strand.
GGCCTGGATTGGATCCCTTTGCCATATCTCAAACATGTCTCACTTGGTGACACATGTAGTAGCGTGTGTATATAGTTTTCGTAGCATTGTATTTAACTGGGATTTCCCCCAAATTTTCATCTCCATACGGTGGTGGTGGTGGGGGTGCACTCTATCTGGGGGGTACCCCATTGTCATGTGCAGTGGATTCAATTAAGCCATACAACTCGACCGAATGTAGGACTTGAAGGACGCTTTTAGAAGTATCGAATCGGAGCTGTATGGGACTGGGTGGAACATGGAGGATCATTTCCATTTCCTACCCTATAATCTCCAGATTCTCTCAGTGATGATTAGGATGATGATCCGGATCCGATAGAATCTTCATAAATTTTTCATGGAGTACACGAGAATGCGTTGGAATGATGACGTAGGAGTGGGACATGATTGCCATAGCCAGTTGTCATGTCTTTCCTTCCTTCCTTGGGAGATAGAGCATGAATGCTAGGAGCGGATTTTGGCCAATTCAGGATCAGGACATGGGAAAGAGTGGAGGGGAGGACTGAAATTCTGAGGGCGGCGGCGGCGGCGGGAGTCACGCTCATCGGAGAATCTCTACTACACTACGGTTGTATAGCCATCGCCGTTGTCACTATCACGGTCCCCTGCACCCATTGTGGGCGGGAGCGGTGGCAGTGGGAGGGCGGGGACGCCGGAGGGGCTGGAGCTGGAAAAGAAATGTTTAATTTATAAATGTAATTTTTGAGCGGACGAGTGATTGGTGCGCGGAGTGGGATATTGGAATTGGTAGAGCGTATGGGATGCTCCGATCATTGGACCGTGGGCTCTGTGTGGTGACTCATGCAGAGCTGATTACATGGCCATCCATATTCAATTTAGCGGCGATGGAGATCTAAGTGGTGGGGAAAGTCTTGGGCCGTATCACACACGCACACACACACACTTACATACACACACGCACACACACATGCCGGAGGATTAAGGGGAGGAAAGGTAGGCTCCCGCATTCCCAACTTCCTCTTCTGCTCCCTACCCGCCCGTTACTCTCCTCTGTCACGTCTGTCTCGGCGCTCCAGCCTGCGTCTTCTGTTGTTGTTGTTGCTGTTGTTGTAGTATAATAGTCGGTGGCCCGTGGGTAGCTCACCAGGGAAGAGGCATTGTAATAGGGACTCGGAGTCTCCTTTTGCTTATAAAGTTGGGATGAGAGACAGGGAAGTGGTTCATCGGAGGAGGAGGAGGAGGAGGAGGAGGAGGAGAAGGAAGTGGAAAGGACGGGCTTATTGGACTCTGTTGTAAACGACAAGTTTCCCCCTCTCAATTCCACAGTAGTTCCCTCCTCTACAGCTCCTCCTGCTCTGGCTCATGGCCGGGTAATAATGAAGTTAAGTTGACTTGACTCGGGGAGAATCCTTTGGAAAAATTATACGGATGACACGAGCACTTTCATTTTCGCAGCAAATGTTCTATGGTGAAAACAAAGGGTATATTTATAAATGTCTATATGCATATGCATGTTTATGTGTGTGTGTGTGTTTGTGTGTGTGTGTGTGGGAGCAAATGCAAATTCATAATAGTCGCCGTCTATTGATTTTTTCCGGGGCCCGATCCAGGCGCGCTCTCATCATGAGGGAAGTGTGCTGTACCGCCACCGTCGCTACCGCTGACATCATTACATTCCCTCCCCAGTCTTCTTCTTCCTCTTCTGCTTCTTCTTCTTCTTCTTCTTCTTCTTCTTCTTCTTCTTCGTCTACACAAAAGGGCAAGAGCTATGAAACAGAGAGTATCAGTTACAAAAGGCATGAAAACTTCTTTGCCGGATCTACTGTACATATACATAGGCCGTAGTGCTACTATACGGGGAATGACGCAAGTAGCATAACCCTTTACAGCATTCCAACCGAGTGGCCCGGCATAGTCTCCCGTCCAATCCTTACTAACTCAATTTGGGATTGTACACTGGGGAGACTGGGAGCGTGCATTTGTGTGCAGTGTGTGTGTGTGTGTGTGTGAGTGCAGTTATGTCAGCGAGTTCATGTTTCTACTGGTGTAATTTTTTTTGTGCGTGTGCATGTGTGAGCATGTGTGTGTGTGTGTGTGCGTGTACATGTGTGAGCATGTGTGTGTGTGTGCGTAACTGATTGCGTATGTTTACCTGTGCATGCCACTGCTGCGCACGTCCAGCTCATATTTTTCAGCGTAAACCGAAACGTAGGACGGAGAGATCATGGCATATGGGCTGGTTGGAACGGTGAAACTACGTGATAATTCCCTTGATTTTTTCCCCTCACTTTGAAAGATGAGAGGTAGAGTGACGGGTGTCGTTTGAGCCGGGGATAATTTATTGGCCCTAATCTTGTTCCCACTGGGAATTAGATGGAGGGAACGGAGATAAATTAATTATACTGGTTGACCCACGAGGAATAATATTAGTCGATGTTATACGAGGAGGAAGAGTAGGCGGTGGAAAAGTTGTTTTCCTGCTGGGGACGGACATAAATAAACATTATTAGAAGTTTCAGTTTGTGTGCAAGTGTGTGCGCAGCTATATGTGTGCGCTGCTGACTGTGAGTTTGTGTGGGCATGTATGTGTGTGTGTGTGTGTGTGTGTGTGTGTGTGTGTGTGTGTGTGTGTATGTACGTGAGTGCGTTGGCTGGAGAGCTGCTCCAGGGTCCGTAGTATAGGATACCTCTAATTACTCTCGGGGTATGAAAAACTCATTGGTAATTAGGATGAGTGAGGAGAGTCTGGCTCGTAATAATGAAGAATGGTTTTTCTCAAATCTGTCCCCAGCACGGAGGTTAAGCAGTGCGTGAAATACATCAAAGTAACGAGCACTTTCATTCCTCAGGCCAGTCTCTTTTTCCTCTCCGCGTCTTCTACTTCCATTTCAACGGTTTCCTCGGCCATGTAGACCTTTATATGTGTGTTATCTTCATGTGTGTGTGTGTGTGTGCGTGTGTGTGTGTGTGCGCGTGTGTGTGTGATAGCGAGAGCGAGAGAGAGGCTGGTGAGATGGAAAAAATCCGTGCTCCTCAACCCTGTGTTGAGGATCCTGTGCGAGGAGATGGGCTCCGTAGCACATGTTATTAGTTCCTCGGGATGTTTACCCCATCACAGCTGACGAGACTTCCCAGAGGTTCCGGTTTTTTCCCCTTGTCTGCGCTTATAAATGGCCGCCCGAGAGCGAGCCAGCGGATACTTCCCCATAAATGAACTTACTAGCGTGTGCGGACGAAGATGATCCGTGATCTTGGTGTACAGATGAGGAACGAGTGTACGCTATTATTCCAAGTTCCCATGGAGACGAGAATCAGGTTATTCGTACAGGTGGACAAATGGGCCACCCCCACCCTCCGGTCATCCATCGAAAAGGGCTCATTCACTCAGAGGTGGCGATCATGGTAACCGTCGTGTACAAAGTGATGGACGCTGGATGGACAAATGATGTGTCATTTACCAACGTCCAGCCCGACCATTCCGATGGCGGGGGGTAATGAAGTACGAGGAGATAAAGGAGCGGAGTTGGTCCGTCGTAGTAGTAGTAATAGTAGTAGTAGTAGTATACTACAAAAGATCATTTCCTCATCTTAATGACGGACCCATCGGGAGGACTGGTGAGCCAACAGGTAACAACACGGTGGAGGAGCGCCGTGATTTGCTCCCGTTTTTTCCCCTGATTAGCGTCGCCGTGGGTGGGCGAGAGCCGGGTCCGCTCCCAGTTTTTCCCCTCATCATTCCAACATTACCGGGTAGATGACTATACTTGGGCTGTTGTAGCACTAATATTGATTTAATTTGAAGACTTTTGGATTGCGTGGAGACGGAGGGATAATTCTCATTTGATCCATTTTCAAAGAATTGCTTGGCGTTGTTACTACATGACAACCCCAAGGGGGGGGGGTGAGAGTGGAGGTTATCTGCATGGCTCAACGCTCGGGTGGTAGTCTGGGCCACCGGAATGCCGCATCAAGTGCTGCATGAAATACACACGCAGTGACGAATGTCGAGGAGAAGTTTACCGGGCGGTGAATTAGGTGGTTTCTATTGTGATTCCAGAATGACACGTGTATGTGTGTGGGCATGTGTGTGTGTGTGTGTGTGTGCGTGTGTGTGTATTACGGTGCTCGCTTGAATGCCTCATCTTCCCTTTTTGGAGATGAGAGCTCATGTTATGTAGTTGTGCAAATAGCTCCGCCTGCCACTGCTCCGGTTCCAGTTGCGTGCTCTTCTGCCCCGTATATTTTTTTTGCACCCCAACACACACACACACACGCACACACACACACACGTACACATAAACACACACACACAAACACAAAGTTCAAGTGGCATTGCTGTTGGCTCAAAAATGATAAATTGTGGGGGCTTAATTAGGAGGGAGCCGGGTTAGGCGCCATGAGATAACCATATACTTTGGTTTCCCTTGTCGTGGGCATAATGCGAAGAGGGGAAGAAAGATCCATATTGTTGGACGAGCATGAAGGGGACGGTGAGTTTTACTAATGAATAGTAATGCGCTGGAATGTTTCATGGGAGCGCTATTAGAATTTCACCCGTCTACCGTATTGCTCTCATACATGATTATATAATATGCGGGGGTAAAATATATACTAAGATGGAGATTTAACTTGGAGGGGCTCGTATGCCGCCGCCATTTTCATGTTTGCAATTTAAAAGTGAGTGAGAGGTGGAGGTAGAGGTAGGGAGATAAGTCCAATAGTCTCCCGTAAAGCATCATCGTCACGCAAAGATGTTCATCTCCCGCACGGACGCATATAAATATAGCATATTCCACATACAAGGGCGCGGTGAAGAAAACCCTACGGAATATAACCCATACGAACTCCCATGCACTGGGCTGGAACGACTATCATGTCTTCCCAATTGGATTCTACGTGGTACTTAAATTTCCACATCATATTTCAACGGGCCCAAATGTCGGTATTCCACCCAATCATCATTAATGGGATGACAGTGATGAAGGATAAAGGTGAAAGATGTGGGCCTGAGTGTGGTGTGGGTGAAGGAAGTGGTAGTAGCATATATAGTGGAAAATGTTTCTTATTTACGTGAGACTTTATGTAAGCAACTAACTGACTCATGGGGAATGTTCGAGGTGTGGGGTAAACGATGGTAAATTTGCACTACTACCATGACACGTAGCACACAATTTCCGAAACTGAAGGAAAAAATAAATAAAAATTATGAATCGTAAAAGAGCGCCAAATTTCCATCCGCTAGTGCAGCGGCCTGAAAAAGTTTGTGGCCTGTGAAAAAGCCTGTGGTTTGAAAAAGTTTTAAATATTTCGTTGATTTCGAAAATGGAGATTTTCTTACGGCAATCATCTTGCAAATTTTTTGTGCTGTAACATTTCCCGCGCAATATTTCAAAAATCCTTAAAGTGCTATTTTGAGTTCAGCTATGCGTTATATTAGTTGTGTGCTATCATATATAAACCCAGTGAAACTCATTAGTCCATATTGACTGCCATAACTTAACAACTAAAATTGACTAAAATTGAAAAAATACTACAAATTGACATGTTAATTGTCATGAGAAAATTTGAATTTCGAAATCTAAAAGAAACGTGTTTTCCCACAATAATGCGGCAACACAGCGGCCCCACTTGGGCGGAAGTTTTTCAGATGGATCAGAATTTTTGGGGCATGTAAAACATGCGATGGTGGTAGTCGCACGGTTTCAATACAGTGTTGTGCAACGTTAAAATCGTGGACATTACCCGTGAGTGAAGGCAAGTATTGGGCTTACCAATGACAAGAAGGAAGGTGTAAATTCCATTAGGTGGAAAGGAAAAGTGCGGTTATACGTGATTTCACCACAGTAGCTCGCCACGGCAGGAAACCCAATGCAATGCTTGGAGCATTGACCACATTTTGATTGTTGCTGGTGGTGGTGCTGTTGATGGATGATGCTTTGACAGGTTCATTGGTTAACCCCAGAATCGCTTCAGGTGTGGAATCTCACCACAGCAGTGACGAGAGTGGGAGGTGAACTTGATATTTGGAATTAACGAGCTGATTCGTACTCACGAGTGTGAGCGAGGACATATTTTGAAAATGTTTTTTGGAGTGTGTCCGAGGAGAGGTGAAAGAGATGAAAGTTTTTTTTCTGTTGATTAAAGTCCAAAGGACTCAAGTATTGACGGACTGGCGGAAATTAAAGTTGAGAGTCTTTGGGATTTTAGTGATTGCATTATACTAATAGAAATCCAATCCTCCGTCTCCTTGATAAATTAGCTGATCCGCGAAGCCGTTTCGGAGGGTGACTTTTACCCGGTCGTAAATAGAAAGTTCACACGTGTGCACAACCGTGATGGAGTGACACTATAGGATAAATAATAGCTCATTCCCGAGGGCACGGGAAGCTGGAGGTTCATCTCTGGAGCCAATATTTTATGCCATTACAGTAGAGCAGTCGTATCACCCGGTCACAATCTCATATCAACGTCGTCTATAAACGGGTTGGAACTTTTACATCTCGAAAGAGTAGAGCACAGGGTTTTTGCAAATTACACACAGTCATCGTAACGACACGACACAGAGTTTTTCACGGTGCGTAGAGAAGGAGGCTATGAACCTCCACCATGCCATGCCGTGTAAATGTTGCTCTACCGCTTCCCAATGTAGGTCATAAGAACCCTAAGGTCAGCATAATCAATGGACATTTAAGCCTATGTTTCAACAACCGCATCTCCACTTGAAATCTAACGGAAACTAACGAGAAACTTATCTTGGAGCCTGGCTATCTATAACTTATACCCTTTTTGATTCTCTCTCCTTTACAGCATTATCTCTGTGAAGGCCAAGTCGTTCGCCGATCGTGAGATACGATACACACTGAAAGCCCAATCTCAGCAAGGTGCAGGGACGTTCAATATCGCTCCAAGTACCGGCATTGTGAAGCTCGCCAAGGAGCTCGACTTTGAAGATTTACGACATCCGCACACGTACCAGTTGACAGTCACTGCAACAGAGGACTCGGGAGGCTTTTCAACGTCCGTCGAGGTGAGTTTCCTGAACATTCTTCCCCCGCGCTCTGTGGACAGCCAGAATTGCTGGGAGTGAGAGGGGCTGGGATCCTCCGGCGGCGGCAGGTTTAATAGCGGAGGAGTACGTAAGGGAGAGGTTGACAGAAGGATGCGGTGGTCAGCAGGAAGGGAAGGAGGATTTCGGGCTTGAGATGGCCTTTCCTCAGGCTCCCTGTATTTTTCCCCGCGATTGCGTAATATATCTTGCTATTTAGCCACCGCCTGTCAGTCCAGCCAGTGGATAAAGGAGGATCCGTCCGTCCCATCTCGTAGAGAATATAAATATCAGTGGATAAAATTAAGCTGCTGCTCTCTATTTTGGGGGAGAATATCCCATTGGGTATATATATATATATACATGATTAGCTCATGGAGGGACAGGGACAGGGCTATATGATGTGCTGTCGTGTGGAACATCCCACACACAAGCTCCAGGCATATCAATAATTACTGCTATTCAGTAGCTCTTTTTCCTGACGTTTTGTAGCAGCAGTAGTAGTGGTAGTGGTAGCAATAATAATAATAATAATAATACAGGTTGTGCAACAGCCCTGTCTGTGGAGTAGTGAGGTGCATTGCAATGTATGGGGATGGGGTGCTCCTTCGTGGAACCACATTGGAGGAGGAGAGCAGTTGGAGTTTGCCAGCGTAGTGTAGTGTTATATGTGCTCCAGGGTTTTTACCGCGGGAGCTCATGTTAGCCGGTTGGAAAGTGAACCGTAGATCCGGACGATGATAGTTCCGGTTTCCATTAATTAGATTTCATCCCTATAAATTCTGATGGTGTGCGGAATGTGGTGTTGTCTCTACGAGCTGAGAAGGGCTCCTTGTTCCCATGAAAATATGTAGAGCAGGGAGATAATGTGCCGGAACTTGCTGAATTTGGTGATTGTTGGATCCACACACACACACACACACACAGGCACAGGCACAGTTTTAGCTGGAGTTCAGCACGCTCCCCGCCTGGGCTTTGCAGTGTGTGGAATATGGAGATCCAGTTGGTGTTTTATTGAGAGGAAAGCTAGTGGAGTAGCATTAGCTTTTAGTTGAGAAATATTGAGCCAAGTTTTTGAAGAAGAAGAAGTTGTTTTGGAGCCAGTAGTGGTAAAGGGTGCATAGACTTTTGGAGGAAAGTTTAGAGTTGCCGCCCGTGTGTGCGGTAGCACATGATCTGCATCAGGTCTGGAGGGAATGTGTAAACACACTGACTGACTGAGTGAGAGAATGGCTTATCCGTCGGCGCGAATGGGAAAAAGTCTCTGCGGATCCACCTCGTAGCCCCTTTGATGTGTTCAATCCCACGCGAATGTTCCGTTTCCGCGTCACATTTGATGGGAAATGTTTGAATGGAAATGAAAACACGATCCTTTTGTTTCCTCCTCCGCCAGCTCACCATCAAAGTGACGGATGTGAACGACAATGCTCCAAAGTTTGAGTTGCCGGACTACCAGGCCCACAATGTGGATGAAGACATCCCCTTGGAAACGTCCATCCTGAAAGTGAAGGCAACGGATGCGGACTCGGGCTCGAATGCAGCCATCGAGTACTTTGTGTCCGACGACCACTTCAGCATTGACTCCAACGGAGTTATCAGGAATAACAAGCAGTTGGATGCGGACAACAATAATGCCTACTACGAGTTTGTGGTCACTGCGCGGGACAAAGGTAAGCTGTAAATAGTTGTGTAATCTGTATAATTTATGACTGTTTAAATGAGCGCGGTCACCATATTTTCCACAGTGTATTGCACCAACTGTTCCCTAACATCCCTCTGTTTTTTTTGGTGGTAATTTAACCCTGTTGGTTTTCAACAACAGTAACAACAACAACAACAACAGCAAGAGCAACAATTAGGCTGTTGGTAGCTCCAAGCTCCGTTGTTGGAACTACTCTGTTGTGTGCCTCCCCCACGGCTCTCGTTCATCTCTCTTGTACAGACAGAGATGAGGATGTCACATGTGGCTCAGGGAGGTGAACAACTCAGAAATGTCGATGCCGGAGTGGTGTTGCGGTCAGCAGTTTTGTCCCTTATATTCTTGCCGGCGGCGGACAGAGGGAGGAGGGACAGTGAATGTTCCCTTCCGGTCGTTAAAATGCTCTGTCTCAGCCCAGTTTCATCAAGTTGTGTGTAGTCAAACCGTGGAGGAGCTGGTGAGGGAATTAGAATGTGTGACCCTCGTTGAGGATTCTAGAAGGACTGAATTGTTTAAAGGCAAAAGGCCGTGTGGATTCCCTGCACCGCCCGTGCGCATCCGTGAGGACTGAATGAATCAAGTTTTTTCGCGGATTTCTATACAAGCTCGTCACTAGAGTGGAACGGTGCTCCGAAATTATTCACGAGCATATATATATATGAGATGTATAGCATATACCATTGTATAACTCGTATGTATTTAACACATCCCGTGCACATCCCCTCTGTAGAGACCCCCACTTGAACGGGATACATTACATGATAGAATAGTCGGTCCGTATCTGTGTATGTATTCACTGTTTGAATTAGAGATTAGAGGGGAGAAGTGGGAGCAAACGGAGGGGGGGAGCGTAAGGATAAGGAATCGAACGAGTCGTGTGCTGTTTACTCAAGCCATTGTTAATGTTCATCACACGAGAGGAGGAGGACAAGGGAGCCTTTGTTGCTGGAAGATATATGTCCATTTATGAAATATTTGCGGTCCCGGCCCGCGCTGGCTCTCTCATAAATCTTGAGGACTTTAAATATTAATGGGTTCTCTGCTTCGCTGTTAAATGACAGGTGATCCTCCGCAGACCGGATCGGCCACTGTGCGAATATACACGAAGAACAAGAATGATGAGGAGCCTAAATTCTCCCAGCAGGTCTACACGCCGAACGTGGATGAGAATGCTGGATCGGATACGCTCGTAACCACAGTCGTCGCATCAGACAAAGACGGTGATAACGTCAGGTGGGTATGATCAATCATATGTATGTACGCATGCAGAGCTTCAAGAAGCCACGTGCACACTGTATAGTCTCAAAAGTGTTCCGCTGTCAAGGGGGTATGGAGGCGTTGAATGCAAATCACCTTTTATCCACTCCTTTGCTCCGTCGACACCACGCACACGCTCACAGCTGATGGTGATGCCTAACTAAGCTCTGTAGTGGAGCCTAATTGATTCTCATTGAACTATGTATTTTTGTACATATTTACCTATTATTTTCTATATATTTGTATCTTATATTATTTTATTATTCCTCAATTGTGCAGTGATGGGTCTAGTTCCGTCCTTCAGAGGATTGCCGCGAAAGTGTCTTATAGGATTTAAAAATTTCTGGAGTCGCTTTGGCACGATGAAAGCTTCTGAGGAAGTAACAAATAAAATTCATAGAGAGCTGCTTTGATAATTTAAACCTGGGGAAAATCTATCAGTATAAGGCTAGATATAACAAGATAGATCTAAAAGCCACGTGCTTAGTAGGGTGCCTCAGTACTGAAGTCCTCGTGCCAGATAAATTCTTGATCATACGGCCAGTTGAGACTGTTATTTCCGGCCGTGATAGTTAATCGGCTTGTGTGTGAGGAGCTTGAAATGGGGTGCTGTGCAAATTTAAAATATGATTTAAAGTTAAAGGACCTGAGTGCAATATGATGTAGGGGAGGTTGGGTGGGGAAAACTTTGCAGAAATGCTGCTCTTTAATCTCATTTGAAATCGTGTGAGAAGCTGTGGCCTCTTTGCCTTTTCGTGGGAGCGCTCTGGCTCCGTAAGGCACTGTCTCAGAACTTTTGTAGACTGGTTGCCAAATCGTCCCTTAAACATTCTGCTCAAGGCATTCCACGGTACGGTGGTTTCACGGGCCTAATTTCAGCCTGGAATTACTTGTTCGAGCACCTCTCGCCCGGCTCGGGAGGAGGAGGAGGAGGAGGAGGAGGAGAGCCACAAAAGTAGAGGCCAGCAGATGTAGAGTGGCAGTCACAAATATTGTGATTTCTCCCCCCCTGAATTGGTTGCCGATGTTTACTCTGTTGTGGTAGCGTAGGAGGTCTGAGCAAGTTTATTTGTGCGTGGCAGCGTCGATTACAGCTGTACACAATTTGCCTATTATGCATCTCACAGCTATGTGGCGAGCGCCTATAGCTTCCTATAATTTACCTTTGGAGCCACACTCCAAAGGTCTCATGTTTGAATAAAGCTGAATCTAATTGTGTTTGTATTGGTTGTGCACCGCAGGTTTGGATTCGTGGGCGGCGGTACAAAATCCGGACAGTTTGTGATCGAGGACTACACGGGAGTAATTCGACTGCACGGAGGATCTATTGACTTGGACCGTGACAAGTATGAGCTGAACGTAACTGCCGTGGACGACGGTTCGTGTTGTGAGGGTGGAGCCGCCACAATTCATACCAGCACAGCTGTCGTCGTCGTCTTTATCACTGATGTTAATGACAACAAGCCAATATTTAAAGACTGTCCAACCTACAGCCCAAAAGTTTTGGAAGGGGCACCGAATGGAACGCCTGTCATTAAAGTACTTAATCCCTCGAACGTCCTCCCTCATATCACAATAATAATAATAATAGTAGTAGTAGTAGTAGTAGTAGTAGTAGTGTCAATGTAAATTATGTCATGGGGAAGAATGCTCAGCTAGCTTGGAGCATTCGGCTGTTTATTATACCACTGTGTTTATTATAACCTGCCTCATTACCGCGGCGCCAAATATGAGTTATCTGCCGGTTGTCTATGCCATCCTGCCGGTTATGGCCGGTGGAGACAGGGCCTTTGAATGAATCCCCGTCGTAAACCATTGGAACAGAAATTGTACAAATAATTTTGGTTTTTTCCCTCTCTTGCTCTCTCCCTCAGGTTCAAGCCATAGACGAGGATAAGGGAGTCAACGGTCAAGTGAAATATTCAATTGTCCAACAACCAAATCAGAAAGGATCCAAGTTCTCAGTGAACCAAGAAACTGGAGAAGTCATTACGAACAAGGTTGGAACGAGAGGGGGATGGAGTGACAGTAGAAATTATGAGTTACTTTTCTCTAATTGTGCTCCGTAAGGGATAATGTTGTCGTATTAATCTTCTCGAAAAGGGCTTTTGATGTTCGTGCATGCAAATTATCGTGGCCGTTTTACACGTGAATGTAAGGGCGCATAGCGCCTCCAGGTGGAGCTTAATGATCTCTTTATCGTCCGTCTTCCCCGTAAAGTCAAGTCCCATCCCACATGTAAATCTGTTTTGTGTTTTTTAATGCCCCTCCCCGCGCAAGTGTCATCACAATTTAATGCTCATTCCGGGAAAGATTTTTGGTTTCCCTGTTTTCGAGCCGAGGCGTGCCGACGAGGGGAGTCTTCCATGGAAGCTTATAATAATCGTCACACAATAATTGCCCGCAGACACACTGAAATGTCAAAGGGAGATTTTAGTGACTGTGTATAGAATCCATTAGAAGTTGAAGCGGAATCTTGCACAAATATATTTATGTGTCCCTGCGAGGAGGCTGGCGCTAAAATACATTCATGTTTTACAGGTATTTGATCGTGAGGGAGATGACGGTAAATTTGTGTCAGTCACCGTGAAGGCAACGGATCATGGAGAACCCGCCTTGGAAGGCGTCTGCTCCTTCACCGTCGAAATTCAGGACGTGAATGACAACCCCCCGCTTTTTGATCGTCAGGTAAAAACCGAGGAGGAGGAGGAGACTCCCTTCCACCCTGTCAAACTTCCACGTCGCTAGCTAATCCCCGTTCCCCCGTGGTAACTCTTGTGCATGTCTAAGGAACGGAGATGATGTCAATTCACTGTTGTGTACAGAAATACTCGGAGAATGTGAAACAAGACACGAGTGTGGGAACGAACATCCTCCGCGTCTCGGCATCCGATGAGGATGCTGATGACAATGGCGCCATCGTGTACACCCTCACGGCACCAGGGAATCCCTCCGATTTGGAATATTTTGAGATCCAACCGGAATCCGGTTGGATCATCCTCAAAAAGCCACTCGACGTAAGTTTCCACACGGACAGCAAAAAGTTCAGGGGAGAGATAAAGGGAATCTAATAGTGGTAGATGAGGAGGGCAATGCCTATGTTAGTTTGTATTCTCTATAGCTTCCAGGGTTGTAGGTGTACAGATTTTTCCCTAGCTGGGAGCTCCGAAGGTCGTCATTACTTTGAGTTGACAGTGTTTTAGTGTAGGGCGGTGGGTAGTTGTGAGGAAGTCAGTGCTGGTAGCTCCAGCCTTAATGTGATACACTTGTAAGCCACACGAACCCCGTAACATGTTTATATAGGGTCATGAAGCATGACTGTCACCGTAGGCGGTGCCGCAGTCCTTGTCACGGAATGTGCCGCTGCTGCTGCTGCGGCCGCCGCCGCCGCCGCGCTCACCCCTTCAAACCCAGTGCGGAGGCTCATACAGAAATTTTAAATTAGACATTTGACTCTTTCCAAAATGCTCTTCACGAATCTAGTGGTCTCATAATAGTACGGCCCAATGTCAAATGAATTCTGGCGGTAAGAAGGGAAAGTAAGACAGTAACTGGTCATCCCCATGTCTATACAGGCGGACTGGAAATGGTTATATATCTCTCTGCTTGAAACTTTGCACATTTTCTCTGTCAATGTATACTGACTAACACTCGTAGTGAAAGCATTGCACAATGCCTCTCCTCCCGTCTCCGCATCTGTCCAATCTCAATGTAGGATCTCGCTATGTGTGTGTGTGTGTGTGTGTGTGTGTGTGTGTCTGGGGAACTGTGCTGAGAACCCAACCACTTCCCTTCAATAACTCTCTGTCTTACAATGAGCTGGAGAAATGTGGCAGTTTTGATAAATATGTATAGTTTTCCTGGGGAAAGTCGGCGTCTTCTCCCATTGATCCCGGAACTCTCACAGGTATCGGTGACCATATGGACGAACTGGGGGTCGCTTGTATTTGACCTGTATGCAGGTCTGTAATTCGCCGGGTTTGTCGCACCACTTCCATTCTGTCATAAATTGTTGCGCACTGTATTATTATTATTATTATTATTATTGTTACTATTACTTCTCTCTCTCTCTCTATCTCTCATACTTTGTTTCTGCGCCTGCCTTGATAATGAGTCAGTGATGAATGACATGAGTTAATTTTTGCGGGATGGAGAGGAGGGACGATTAACATCGGTGGCGTGCAAAGGTAAACATTTCCTTTAATTGGGCTATAATATTCATTTCTCCCATCTCTTGCAAAGCCGGTTGCATACACATATACTTTTGTCAGCATGATCTGCAATATCATCACTACTACACACCACCGTTTTATTGCCTCCTCTGCCTTGACTTGCCTCCCGCAGCCGGTATGCGGACGTTGTGAATAAAAATCTGTCTCTCAATGTATTTACTCTTCCTCCTCCCTCTTCTGTATGAGTGTGTGGGAATTTTTGGAGGGCCTGTAATTGTTTTCACTATCTGCCGGACGACGACGACGACGACGACAACGACGAGGACGGTGTGACGCAAAGGGGATTAGGAGTCCTCTCCGACCCTTCTTGTAAAATATTATATAGAAGATGGGGAGACCACTTTGTTGCGCACTCTCGCACAGAACTTTGTACGCCTTGTACGCACTGACAGCACCGTCTCACTACCCGCCTCTGTCCTTGCCCATTTATTCCGAACCCCTCCCGCCGCCGCAGCCGCCGCGCCGGGAGCCTACCTTCCGTGCATCAATTTGGCTTACACATTAATTATTATTACTACTACTATTATTATATGCACAAGTATTAACTTGAAATTACGTCACGTTTTGATGTTTGCTATGAAGCTGACTGTGAGCATGAGCATTTATATAGGAGAGTTGACAGTGAATTGTGCATGCTTTCCGTTTTATTATTTCCACTGTTTATGTGTTTTGCATTTTGCATGTGGCTGTCATTGTGCTGCTGCGCAATCGGGTCGCAAACTCCACACGTTCCTACCTCTGCTACCGCTGTTACTGCTCCTACTACTACTACTACTACTACCACTCCTGCTGCTGCTGCTGCTCTCTAACTCTGGAAATCTATCCAACAATGATGATGGGTGGAAACAACTGCTCCAATCACCACCGTCGGATTGGCGGGCGGGTGATGATACTCACGATTGCGGACATCTTCTAATTATTAATTAATTAGGGATGTGCTTTAGTAAGAATTTTTCACAATTCTTTTTTTTACATCGCTTCCGCGCCACCTAATTCCCACCGACCCGCTGCTTCCCGCTATCTCGCTCTCTCTCTATCTCTCAGAGGCTTTGAATGGTGTGTGGAGCTATAGATTTTGAGATTTTTCCCATACAGAAAATAAAACCATTTTGAAATCTGTAGTCCTAGCCGCATGTGTAGGGCGTATTTTTTGTTTAGTTTTTGTATTGTTTTTTTTTGTTGACTTTGTACATTTTTCCGCCACCTCTTTTTGGAGTCATTTTGTTGTCCACAACTGTGAGATTTTGACCGTGGATACTACTGCCAAACATTTTTGTCCCTGAGAGTCTTTGATGACCTACCGCAGGGAACGGCCGTTTTTTACGCGGGATTTTTGACCCAGTTAGATTGGGGATTTTTTGATCATCCGGGACGGGAATGACCGGATGCCCCCCCCACTTCCCTCTGAATTTGTCATGACTAACAAGGAAATTCTTTTGAACTAGTAGGTGGTGATGATGATGATGATGATGATGTACTAGTAGCATTACATTGATTGTCGTCCCCTTTTTTCTCTCTGTAATACTTGTGAATGATCTCGAAGGTGTGATCTGTAGAGGATCACTCTGGTGAGATGAGAATTTTTTTAGTGTGTGTGCAAGCCCATGGTTGGTGCAGTTACGAAATTTTGGAGACTGATTTTTACTTTATGTACATTTATATATGGTGGTGTAGAGAAACCTATTTGCGTAGATTTTAGAACAACTATAGCCATAGTATTTCTAAGTGAAATGGAATGGTGGTCCCATCAACTGAACCCATATATATGCACATGTATATGTGAACAAAAATATTTTTGACATACGTGCAGTATCTTTGCGATTTTTTGTGTTTTTTTTTGTATGGTTTTTGGAATGAGAATCATCCATGTTTTTTAAGGGTGATTATATATGTATACATATATGCATATATATATGTAAGTATGTATGTATATACATACGTTTGCATATATATGCGGTACAGTGCGTGGTTTTGTGCGTGTGTGTACGATTGTTTGAGACTGCGTCTGGGTGGGTGCGCATCTGTGTCTGAGAGAGTGAGTGGTTCAGTTGGAAGGAATCATGTTTGGAAAGTACGTAGTAAAAGTGAGCAATTCCGGACGTTTGTACAGCGAGACAAGTATCGCTTGCAAGTGCAAGCAAGCGACAAGGGAGAAGAACCCCTGGTGGCGGTGGTGGACGTTGAGCTGGACGTGGTGGATCGGAACAATAAGCCGCCGATTTGGGACCATGGCAGCTACGGGCCCATCATCATCAGCGAGAATGTCACTGTCGGTACAGTTGTCACCTCTGTCAAAGCAAGGTTTGTTCGGCGTCTCTTTCTCAATCTCCCCCTAGCGTCCTTCTCAAAAGTGGGAGTCAACCTTGACAGCCCTTCCTCCGATCCCCATCCCTATCTCTCTCTCTCTCTCACTATCTCTCTCTGTCTATCTAAAATCCAATGTTGAGGACCAGAAGGATACCGTTTCCTCAAGCCCTTTGCGAACCTGGCGTGTAATGAGAACAGTGTCCTCCGTCGCAGTTGTACAAAAAAAAAAGGTTTCTCCTCACACCCATGCCGATGCACTGTTTTCCAGCAAGCGGTTGAAGGAAAGAAAAAATTGTAAAAAGTTGAGTCCTCTCTCACATTGTAGTAACCATATTGTAATCATGCTGACTCGCCTGCCCTCGTCCACCTCAATCAAATGTACTGTATTGGTGGGGGGGAGGATCTCCTGGCTTTGCCTATTACCTCTTCACAGCACCGTCTTCTGCACTGCGCGATGAAGCTTCATAAAAAAATGTGGTAAAGATTCATCATCATCGTCATAATTGCAGGGATTTGGCATTACTCTACATGTCCATAACTGGTGAGGACCTCCGCGGATGTGTGTATACAAGTATGGTAGTACCACTTTTAGGGGGGTTCAATCTGAATTTGAGAGAGTGCATCATGGTTCACAGAGATGGTGTGGCATAGAGAGCATGAGTCTTATTACCATAGTTGACAGTGGGAGTTAGATGGCGATGGCTTCATTCGTCCTACATTTAACGACCAAGATGAGTCATGCTGATAGTTTTTCTATTGTAAGCTATAGTAGTTTAATAATAGTAGGAGTAATACTAGACGTGGTAGTAAATAAAACTCTAAGATCTATTCGAGATAACTATATACATAAATATATATTTGTATGTATCTATGAATATATGTGCCTATGAGATATCTCTCTGAAAGAAATGTTAACGTTTTGGAGGAGGGGAAAATATGTATGTACAAGATGATTAATGATTTGTTGACAATATGTAACTCAATGGTGGGGTTGATAATGTATATATGTAGCGCGAGTCATACAAACTGGAAGCAATAGCTCAAGACAAAGGCTTCCCAGCACTATCGCGGACGGTCGAGGTTCAAATCGATGTTGTGGATAGAGCAAACAACCCACCCGTCTGGGATTCTGTAATCTACGGACCGATTCACGTCAAGGAGAACATGCCGGTTGGGGCTAAAGTTGTGTCGGTTAAAGCCAGGTCGGTTCCTCACTCTAGACGCTCCCGGGTGTCCTCTTCTGTATACGAAAATCACATTAACATTTACCCACGATCCTTTTTGTATGACAGTTAAAAAAAATCAGGGGTCACGGAAGGGAAACTACACACTACTTTCCTTTGCCCCGCCCCCTGAAACCCTCTCTTCCTCTTTTTTTCGCACTTGTAAATCCACAGGCTACAAATATTGTCCCCATACACATACACACATGAGCACGCCCACATTTACAGACCAACATAGTACGACGATACCAACAGTCCCAGCTTGACCTCATGAGAAGTATATAGCTATTTTTTACACAAATTTTTGATGGACCTTGGAGAAGGAGGCCCGTGTGACAGGATGTGTACATGGCGTGTACGCATATACCTTAACAGAATGCGAAAGTAAACCCTCTAGAGGGCGCCCCCTAATCCTAAGTGTAGTTGTTTGCAAAATTATTATACTATGGGAATGTGATGATGCTGCTGCTGCTGCGGGGTTGAACTGTGCCTCTGTGAGTTTGTTGGTTCTTTGGAGAGAGAGATAAAAAAAACGAGCTGAGCCGCTCCAAAAGTGGAAGGGAATTCCAGGAATTTTGACGGAGCTCTCAATAGTGTTTTTGTACGTAGATTTTGATGGCATCCATTTTTGAGCCATTTTGGAAGTACAAATGGTACTACACTATAGCTGTAAGTTTGTACGTAGTAATTTTTGATGACCTACTTGTACACGGTCAACGAGAGGGTGTACATGTGAACTGTGTGTGCTATAGGGTATGTGCCTGATTGTAATTTGAGCAATGTGTGTGACTTGGCGGAGCTATTGTCATTCGGCGTATGGTGTCGTCTGTAGTTGTTTTTTGTACCTCTGTGTGTTTTCCTGCGAGCCTTTTCCATTTGCTTGGCAAGCATATGTATACTTTTACCCGATTTTTGTTACTATTATTGTCTCGTGAGGAAGACTGTTGTGAGCTTCACTGACGAATTTGTTTGACTTGAGTTTGTTTTTCCTCGTGTTTTCCTTGAACGGCTGTAATTTTTTTTTTAGTTTTTTAAGGCCGATACCGAAAATGTGCGTGGCCAATGTACTTATTTGGACTGTTGAATGGAATTGATTTGTCTGGTTTGGTTAAGTCCCTGGCGGCTTGATGGTGTTAATGTCAAGGATCCCGAGTGGGGCTGATTGATAGATTTTGTGTTGTATCTCACGGTGCTCTCCCGTCACCGGTGAATGAGATGAGATTTGGATAGTGAGCTCAGTGAAGTCGTATTGGATGTGAAAAATCTTTCCGCTTCTTTTTCGGATTCGTTTGAAGAATGTGAGGGGAGTTCTGCCGTATTTTGACTTGAAAGTCTTCCTATTCTAAATTTGCAGACTTGAATTTGAATGTAGCAACTTGTCACGATGATGATACGAACCGGATATTTTGCGGAACAATTTCCGCCGCCGGGAAAGAGTGGCGTTGTTGTTTTATTGCCGAGCTTTGATCCTGTGGAAATAGAAATGCGTCTTCCGCTCTGCGCTTGATGGAATTGTACACGTTGTTGCATGCGCATTCCCTCTTCGTTTGCGGATGAAGACTAATCGTGCTATATGTGTAGATGTTCGAAAGAGTGACATGTGTTTTCAAATTGATCCGGCAAGGTCTAACGAGATGATTTTTGAAGAGACTGCCCAACTGCTTTGTTCATGTGCGCGCTTCTTGAAATATATTGTGACTTGAGAGTGAGACAGCGGAGATTTTGGTGACGTTTTGATGTAGACTTTAGTGGTAACATTTTTTGTACTGAGATTGTGTACTGACTGGAGGACGGTCAAGGTGTTCGATGTGGGATCATATATATGTGTGTACAGACCCACATGCAGACCCTGTGTTCATGTGGCATAGTTTTTGGGTATACGATGCGACCGGTGCGTTTTTGACGGCCCATTTTTGATGACCACCGCGAGCAAAAGTACCATTTTTTGAATACAGTGCATGGGTTTTGGACTCCTGAATAGAAGTAAAACGTTTGCTCAAGCGAATCCGCTATCCGTTTGAAGTGAAGGAGTCACTGATGCTGATTTTGTATGCGCGACGCTCTGGTGATTTTGTGTGGAGGCGCGCAGTGTTTTTTACCTAGCAGTAGTCCTGTCTTTTTGGATGATGTTCAATGTGATCTCGTAGATGTTAGCTCCTGTTCCCTTGAAAATTCCCCCCGGGTTTAGTAGCCTGAATTTAAGATGATGACCTGAATTTTATCAGAACTTTTCTGTACCTCTCTCAAACTCTTGTGAACCCAACGTTTTTTTTTTCATTTTAATTTTTTGAATTCGAGGGAGCGCTCTCCCTCTCATACCTTTTATTTTCAGATAATTTTCTCAGTATTGTATCGTATGATGATACTGTATTCCGTTGATGCTAACTTTCCCTCTCAAACTATCAAACGTAGTGCGGATGGTAGTTCCTGTTCTAATGGATTTTTCGGGGTGCGCTATTCACAGTTCTGGGATTGAAGGGAATCCAACCGTGTTCTATCGCCTAATTCGAGGATCGACGGCTCAGACGAATAAGTACGACACGTTTTATCTCCAACAGTGGCAGGATAGTGGGTTTACGTGGGCCCACATCAAAGTGAATCATCCGTTAGACTATGAGACGAACAAAGAGTACAATCTAACTATTCGAGTGGAGGTAAGTGTCAGAGATTGTAAAAATCACTACAATTAGACGGGACCGGGGCGGTCTCGTTCCAACTCTAGCTAAACCTTTTTGGGTTGTCCTCTTTGCAGAATAACGGAGCTCAACAGCTCGCCTCCGAAGCGACCATCTACATCATTTTGGAGGATGTGAATGATGAGATCCCGCTATTTACGGAAAGAGAGCAGGAGACGGTGGCTGAGGGCGAGCCTGTGGGGACCCGTGTGAGTCAGGTCAATGCCATTGACAAGGATGGAACTGCGCCGAATAACTTGGTGAGTGCTGTTTGCTATGGTGTATTCCAATCCATGAAATATAAGACTGGAGGTTCTATTGCTACACTTTCTGTTCCAGGTCAAATACTATGTGGTCAATTCGGAGGGGAAAGATTACTTCGAAGTGAATGAATTCACCGGAGAAATCTTTACCAAGTACGTTTTTGACCGTGAAAAGCAGGGTGCTTATGCCCTGGCCATTGAAGCAAGAGACAGTGCCCCGTCCGCCAGACCAAACAGCAATGGCCAACCCAACACAGGTTAGTGCTCGTTTCACCATGTGGGAAAAATGCGTGTTGTCAGTCAGCAGCCATGGTAGCAGAAGTGGCAGCCTGGGTCAAATATGTACCGAGTCGGAGTTTTTAAGAAATGACCGATCAAAAATTGAGTACACTTTCTATATCCGTCCAAATCCCGCTTTAGTTCTTGCCAAGATTTCCACATTTGAAAATCATTTCAGCAGAGTCCGAATGTGGTCGGAAACACGGTGTTATGATGAGCAGTAGGAAGGAGAAGGATATTTTGCTCGGAACGATCTCATCAGTTACCACCTGAAAATCTGAGAGGAAGGAAAATAAATTCCGTTCACCTGTTGAGTCCACATTTTTAAGGTGGCAAGTATCGTGGCAGGTGGGAAATTCATTTCAGTTTTTACGGTACCTATAAACGAGCGTTATTCCTCAGAATAGCGTCAGGTAGTAATGGGTGCGTTCATGCCGGAATTCGCGACAGTTTACTTTCGAGAAGAAAAGGCTTTGGGAAAAATGTCAGAAATATTCACACACAAAAAAATAATCGCTGACCAATGCCATCAACTCTTAGAGTTGGATGTGCCGGAATCATCTGCTGAATTTGATGGATTTTTTTTTATTGGCGGTGAGAGAAACGATTGTAGTTTATGTTATGGGTGCGAACGGAGGATTCCCATATTCCCATCTCATATTCGCAACCCCTGAAATCTCCCAGTATTCACAGTAGCAGGGACAGCCTTCGTTTAGGGAGCCGGAGGACTCGACGAATTTTCACAATAACAATTAGGCAAGGGCTCACAAGTCCGCTGACTAACTGAAGTAGGCTCTTTGGGGTAGAGGAACCTGGTTCCATTTGAGCGGATGAGGAGGAGCACGGGCGGAAGCTGCGGTTTCTTAAGCCCCCCATGTAGTTACCCTCATCTATTATTTTGGGATCAATCCTTGGGAAAGCCACAAGTATGCTCAGAACACTCAAATCCTATTTCCTGCATTGAGTTGCCCGTGCCTGCTCAATTCACCGCTTTCTCCCAGTGCTCATTGTTTAGACTCTTTTGATGGGTTCACGGGTACTGAATTAGGTGCTAATTAATAGGTAAAATATCAGTGTACCTCACAGCTGTTGCACAGCCCATTCATATCATGTCGTAACATCGTGACCAAGTTTCCGTTTGTCATCCAGGATGCATATGCGCCTCCATCATCGCTGAGTGAGCGAGGTACGTCGTAGGAGTCCGTCTCACCAAAAATCCAGCGTAGACCCCGAGCTTGGAACTGCAACTCATGCCACGGAGTGGGGGCCCCTACTCTGGGGCTGTGAAATTGTTAATCATAAGCTCCTAATTGTACCTGTTATGCAGAGCATTCCGGGCACGATTTGTCAACATTTCCCGCAATCCACTTGCTCCGTAAATATGGGGCGGGAGGGATTTAGTCTAAATGAAGGTTTGATGAGCAGAGCCGAGAGAGTTTTCATAATTATTAATCTTGTCACGGAGTAATTAGCTGGGAACGCTAATATGAGTGGGAGCATTTTGCAGTGAGGGAGGGCAGCAGGGCTCACTCAAAGTCAGTACATTCTTTCAATCAGTACACGGTAATCTTGGCTGAAAGTGGACCTTTCCTGTATATTTGCATAGCACGTTAAGCTCCCTTGATTGAGGCCGCGGAGCTTTGCCCAGGGTGCTTCATTAGTTATTGAGTTGGTTGCTGAGGAATATGCATGAGCAGGACAGCATAGGGGAGGTCGGAGGAGAGCCTTTGCTCACGCCTCTGCCCCTCTTGTACAAGCACGCTCGCAACACATTAATTTGTGTCCCATCCAGAGCTTGTTTATCTTTTCAGTCACATCGTCCCCGCATTTGAATGGCTGGGAGCCTTTTAGGAAATTAAAATTCCCTATCTGAGATCCTGGGGAAAAAATGGAACTATTACGAGCCTCCGCTCCTACACTTGATGTGTATGGAGGACGACGAAGAGGGCCATTCATTCACCAGTGTCACACAAGGCTCCTTCCCTTTCAGCGAGTATGTTATCGTTCTTGGGCTCCATATTGGACTTTGGAGTAACTCCATCAGAGGAGCTCCCAGCAGCTCCTTTCTCCTCCAGTCCATGAAAGGGGCCTCGGTGGGCAAATTTGACGTAGTCATGGTAAACTAATTTAGGAGTGGTCGTAGCCGGGTTTTCCACGGAAAATCCGTAGTAACCAAGTCCTGAGGTTCAGACGGATCTCCGTAGCTGCTCCAGGGTCCCCAGTTGGAGCGGCTGGTGACGAGGACGTTGATTTCTGTGGCAAAACCACAAGCCTACAATGAGGAGTCCGTTAAAAATTAAAAAAGAGGAAGAAACTGTAGAAGGAGGTTCTCAGGTGTATGAATCGGTTGTAGTACAAAGGGATTTACCGTGAAAGTTGATATCCGTAATGGTTCGTAATCACGTGGTACTACACAGGGTCCAGGGAGTTTCTATTTAAGGTAGCCGAATGGGCTACTGACCCTTGAAAAATCTAGGGCAGAAAATTGTCCATTCCCTCCTGGAATAATAATGGATTATGTTTGGGCGGGCGGGAAGTTTCGAGTGAGGAGGCAGTCTAAACTTGAAAAGTTGTTAGGAAAATGGATGAAGAAGACTTTTGAGTCAGGAATGGAGTCGTACCGATTTTTCGTCATATCTAAACTGTGATACGGTTCACCAAGTTCCATCATATTCCTCACCCTAAAATATTCCTCTCAAAGTTTCATGTGATAGACAAAAAATTCACTTTCACGAAATGGAAGTAGGAGGGAATGGCTCCGTCCTTCACCAAACATGTGCTTCATCATTATCGTGTATGGTGACACTGGACGGAAGAACAATTCATAGTATCACATCAGAGGTCCCACAACCTGCAGGCATAAGTAATGGAGCAAATCGAAGGCTAAACTTCAAAACCGAACATTTGTTGATAATCAGTGAAAAAGACTTACAGTAGGCCAGATGTAAAACTAAGTTTTAAACAAAGTAATTCCGCGTTAAATAATGTGTCAACGGGAACGGTGCAAATGCCAAAAAAATGCAAACAGTATAGGCGTTTAGAAATTTTCAAACCGTGGATGTAAGAGATGCGGGAAATTGACTTTTTGTATGTCTCATTTATACTATACTATAGGAGACTTATGGGTTGACTTTTATTTGTTTCCACGGGTGACCCGGGTGACCTTGAATCCTTGAAAATTTGTAACGCATTTGCGTATTTCGAAGTAGAGGGAATTTACATGATCGCATTTGCAGCTATTCGGATCGTGCTGAAATATGAATTGCTAATTTTGTGAGCTGAATTGTGTTTTTAAAAAAATCATAGCTTTGTTCGATTATAATTTACGAAATTTTCGACGAACGAAAAAAAGTTAGTGAGAAAGCAAAAAAATAGGATATTTTATTTTGCAATTCTGTTTTAAATTTCTGTCCAATGATATTTCCGCAGTCCGTGAGGTCTTTACTGGTTAGAGTTTTGCAGTATAATTCAGAGCCCGTGCCAATACTTTATTTTGTGAACTTTCCCTAATTTGAACCCAACTCCAGCACAATCGACGGAGTTATATGATTGATAGTCCTTGAAAAATAAATGGGAGGTACAAGTAAACTTATTCTCAGTAGGAGCTTTTTACGTCGTAAATTTGTTTACGGGATTTCATATCTCGTCACTTCCTTTCAATCTTATTCCCTTCACCAGAAATCATCACCAAAACCATGGTGGGAAAGTAAATTTTTTTCAAACATTGGCGCCCACATCAGAAACTTGGAGGCATACATGTTAGTTTTATCTAGAAAATACGTTGAAGAAAAAATCGATTGTTAAACGAAACGGCGTTGTAATGCTTAAGGAATACAAAGGTATCGTGGGGCAAGTACGTACCGTAGTAAGCGGGTTTTATACTGTAAAAGTAAATGTTTTTCACCTATGCACAAAAATAGGAGTAATCCCGCGTCCGTTATCATACCATGGGGCACTTCATCAAAGACGAAATTCATAATTCATAGCAGTGTACGAATCATTATTGATTTTATAGTAGCCGGTATATCGTATTCATGGGAGTTTTTGACGAAATGACGCGGACAGCCTGCATATGACATTAAAGTTTTAGCAAAGTAAAGAAATTTCACTTTTTCATTTTGGGTGAAAAGGTTGTTGAAATTATCCGATGTAACAGCTCGGGAAAATTTTGAAACGACTATCTGGAAAATTCACACATCGAACTCAAAAGGCAGTACACGTATCGTATAGTAATAAATCAAATTGAATGGCTAATCACATATGTAATCTTTGCCTGAATGGAGGGAAGGGAAATTGAAATAGGAAAGCCTCCGATTTTACACGGAGGAAGGGATCAAAATATATTACAAAATTTATGATAATATTTGTGAACGACCCATCAATGTAGTGGGGGGCTTTCATTTGAGCGTATTTCCCAAGGTAAAGAATTCAGATAGACTGTACCGCAAAGCCCTATAGCTATGTCGTAGAGTGATGATCACGGTAAAGCTAATAGGCTTATTTCCCTTGTCACTGTAAAATCCTATCAAAGGAAAGCAAGTCAAATTTCCCATAGTGGTTTTGCAACTGTTCCGCGGTTGTAATTTTATCCCAGCCTATTTGTTCGATGTGAATGGATCCGCGGATCGAATGAGAATTAAACTATGCTAGAAATTAGAATGAGATCCCTTGTAAATAAGATAGGGAACAGCAAATAGTGAATGGTCAATAATTGCAATATCACCTGCAATATTTCCAAAATTTTCTCCAAAATAAGATTAGTAGTATAAAATAAGATTAATAAATTCTGAGAAATTCACTCCGATCAATCCGATAACATAGGTCTCAATATTTTACAACAACTTTCTAACTTATCTGTAACTGAAATCTGTATGAATGAATGAAATTTGTGATCCCGTATATCTTAGTATTCCATAACTACGTCATCATCAAGGTAGAAAATAATACAAGTTTAAAATACATAGAGACTGAATCATATATAGGAAGGTTTTCTGAGATCCCTCGGAGTATTCGTATTCGTATAGTATAATTGGTTTTTGCCTCACTGTAGCTTAGGAATTCTGGTATTCTTCATTAAGCAAATTTCCCGAGGACTTTAGCAGACCTCCATCTTGGTTCCATATTATTCAGTGCTGGCTGCTCGCTGTATGGTTAGGAAGGAGTTCGACTCCAAAGTCCAAGCTCATACTTGGCAACAGATGGCTCAAAGGGCACAGAAGGCTTTGCAAAACTGGTTGTGCAAAGTGATTTGTGTACCTAACCTGTGCACAACGGTTTGGACACGCCAACTTTGGAAATTGTTTGTGACCAAACTTTCCCAGTTGGGCACAAATTAGAATGAAATTTGAGCCTGCCACCTTTGAAAATTGTACGTCGAATTTTAAGTTTCAAAATATCCACCTAATTTGCAGCCTTACTTTGTCAGCTAAACAGCCGATATGTCACAGTTCCTTTGACATTGATATTTTATCAACTGTATGGTCACAAATTTGAAAAAAATAGTAATTTGATCGAATTTTTGCTTTACCTGTCATGAAAGATTAGACAATTTTTACTGTTCGGTTCTGACCGACAGAAATTTTAAATATCAATGAAACCACTCAGCTCGCACTGCAACCTGTAATAATAAATTGAAACGCATGGATCACGGCTGACGTGAGGAGAACAAATGAGCCGGTGGCTTTCGGCTCCTTCACAACAACCCATTCTACACTTGCCCCAATCGCTGCGAAAGAATCCGTGGTCAGGTGGGAGAACTTGGAATCGGAGCGAAGGAGCGGACGCGGGGATAGCATGGAAGAGGTAAAAGTGACGGCGCAAGTACCCTCGCATCATCTCTTCCTCAGCATCTTTCCCACTGCACATAAGTTGGTCTGCAACTCCCTCGTGCTCCTCATTAGTGGAGAGGGAAACGTTTGAAGCAGAGCTTTTCCGGTTCCTTTGTTCTCCTATACACACTACCACTGGTTCTTACCAAGGGCATCTCTCAGTGATCTGGTGCAGTGCATGCAGTAGTGTTGTCATCAGTCATCATGCTACCAAGGAGCAGTGGGGACTAAAGAGCTCAACACGGGTGAGCCCTTCAGTGCAGTGTGGGTTTCATGTAAATTTGAATGTGCTACTGGTTGAAATTCGGCTGAGGGCCTCCACGGAAATCCCTGTGCGAGCTCGTGCAACAGAGAAGAAGGCACAGGTGTGAGTGGATTTTAAGACATGTGTTGATTCATAACTGGGCTCATTCTGACTCTCTCAGTAATGGTAAGTCGGAACAATTAAATGTTCCAATCCTGTTGTGGTAGCACCTGGAGGCGATGGTACTCCATTAGAATTGATGGGTTCAGTTTGAGGTGGATGGAAGGCGGCGCGCGTATGGTTCATACGTGAGATTGTGAGCCGGACAGGATTTGTTCCTCTCAGTGTATAGTAACTCCTGAGGAAGTCCTACGCCCATTAGCCGTGTGGAAAAACTTGAGGTGAGGCCTCGAACTGCCGTTAGGTGGAACATTACCTCGTTTGCATCTCTGAAATCACCCTTAAACTTCCCCACTTTACTTGGAGGGAGAGAGCAAGGCGGGAGCTGTGTTTGCTCACGCCGTAGCATTAACTTGAGGTCCTTGGAATATTATTATGAGGGCATTCTCTGAATCAGTAGATTTATCATATAAATTTCATGCGTGTGAATGTGTGCTCTGCGGAAATAATGGACTCTATTTAGCCGAATTCGGCGGGGCTACTGCTGCTAGGCTCTCGCTAGCGTGTGTGCAACTCTGTACTTGAAAGTGTGGGAAGTTCAGTGTGGTACTCCACCCCTCCCATCCAACCGCTCCGAATGGCTTGTTAGGTAAACTTTGAGGAGGATAATAATGGTAGTTTTTCGCGGGAATTTTCTAATCTGGCTGAGCCAATTTGATACGTGTAATGAGCACGGAAAAGTTTCTTTCGCACGCTCTTTCTCAATCACCAACTTCCGCTCCTCTCACTGCCATTTCCTTCCTTCTGCTCCAGCTCTGAAGCGTCCCGGCCCGTCAAGACAAAGTTCTCGGGAGGGGAATTCCTCTCAGAAATTTTCATAAGCTGAAAAAAAAATTATGACGCTCTGGTCGGGTGGTTGCGTATATGCTTGTGTGTGTGTGTGTGTGTGTGTGTATTAATGATGGCAGTCTATCATATGAGGACATTTCTTGATCCGTAAGTCGTTTTTATTGCTGCTTCTAGTGGAGGGGACTGGAAGGGACTGCTGAACCCCGTTGTTAGTTGGAGCTCAATCGACTATAGTCATGTGACTTTGGTCTATATGGCTTTGGCGCAATTAAGACCTCCGGTATTAGTCTCAGGCTGCGACTCCATGGCAATCATGGCAGCAGTCCACCGCTCCTTCACCGCCGGCATCCACTCCTATACACTCATATGTATACATAAACGGATGGAGCTTGGCGCGAAACGGCCCGTGACATTGTAATTACACAAAGGGCGGAATCTAAATTGGCCACCAAACTGGGAGCCAACTTGTGTGTGTGTGTGTGTGTGCGTGTGTGCGTGTGTGTGTGTGTGTGCACGTGTGTCCGTAGGTCCTGTGTGATCGCCGTGGTCTGTATGTGTGCAGTTCGGAAGAGAGCCCATCCGAAACAAGGAGTCATAATTGTAATCGTCGGGTAAAACACGGCTATCTTCCAGAGGCTCCTCCGGAACCGTCCATGCTAATGGTATAGTGTGGAGACTCTCACGGGGCGGGAACATATCGCTCAGCCTCCACCTCGATCGTACTACGACGGTCGCTCCCACCCGGCAATGTATATTCTGTATATGTATGTACTCCTCGTTGAATGAATTCATTTAAGAAATCCTGCACGTCTTTAAATTTGAATGAATTCGCAATATAATCGAGTCTAATGAAACTGAGTAAAGGGGAGAATGAGCTCGTGGGGCGGGGAGGGGCTAAGTCAGCCCTGGGTTCAGCCATAATCCAGATGACTAAATCGAGAATGACAATTACCGGAGAGGAAACGGGCGGCACACATGCTGCTGCTGCTCCGGAGCCTGGGGTGTAGCTCAACTTGAAAATCTCCAATTTGTTCCAACTACGGGCTGAGAGTGAGTGAAAGCACGTTTGGTATGTTGTTATCCCCCGTTCTACTCTCTCTCTCTCTCTCTCTCTTCCTCGCTGTAACTACATCAACTCGAATGCATTGCCCGCAATCTCATGTTCGTGCTCCAGTCATAACAAGAAAGTCCTTTATTTTTACCCTCCCCCCTCCACCTCCTCCTCCCCTTCCCAATCCCACCATTTCCCTCCAAAATCATCAACTCCAAATCTCACGTGGATACACCGTGGCACCAGAGTAATCTTCGTAAAAGGATTGCGAATGCGAGGGCCGTGGAGCAGCTCCCAGTTGTTGAGTCCTCCCTATTGTTTACAGCGCTTTAAAATCGTCCAAACGGTAAATTGAATTAGTTGAGCGAACCAAGTTTGCTGTAGCTACAAGTGCCGTGGGAACTTGGGCGACTCCATGTTTGGGGATAGGAGCAGTAGTAGGAGTAGTAGTAGTAGTTGTTGTAGTAATGAGTGATACCACTTCATGAAACCACAACCTCCCTGAATTGGTGGGGTTGACACGCTGCAATGTGTCACTGTTGGAGCCGCGGGCGGGGGCAATTTGAGCGGGCAGCTGGGAAATATACTTTCGTGGGGTAAGCAGAGGAAGTGAAGGGAATGCTAGTATGGGGCGTAGAGGAACGTAAATCATAAGTGTGATGGGTGACCCATTTGAATCCTCGCGCACTTTTTCCTCGGCTCATCCCGACCGCCGCCCCGCCTCCCATTTAACACATTGGATTCCTCCGAGGGTACGGCTGGCTGGGTCTCTCCTACTCAAATGACGGCGGGCTTTCAGCAAAACTTTAATGGCGGCAATTCAAAAATGTTATTTCTATCATGCGGATCATAGAACGGAGGCCGGACGGAGCCTACTGTACAACACACACACTATTTTCTCCCGCCTGATTGTTAGCCGCGCCATGGCATTGTGCTGCTGAGGAGCGGAGGACTCGAAATTGGCATCTTCCTCCGTTTTCCTTGCCCCACTTTGGAAAGTGCGGGAGAGGGGGGGGCTGGGTACCCCACTTTGGAAAGTGCGGGAGAGGGGGGGGATGGGTAGTAGTAGTAGTAGTAGTAGTAGTAGTAGTAGTGTTTACCTAAAGGAAGCCAAATAATAGGCTATGGGAATATTCAGTTCTCCCGGGTATCCAATCTGGTTTGTTAGACATGGCTGCCACTACCACTCACTTGAGCCATTCCAGCAACTGGGTCTCAGTCAAAACAGATACAGGGGCTTCGAGTGGATTTCTATGCGAAGGCTCTCGTACTACTATGGAGGAAGTGAGTGAGTGAGTGAGTGAGTGAGTGAGTGAGGGATCGTATATATGTGGGTGGGATCGAAGAACATTTACATTGACAAGTTGTATAACAATAGCTGAGGACACAATGGAGGGAAAGTCTTTCCAATTTTCTCGACTTGTGTCAGGTCTCGGGAAGAATGTGAGATGGGAGTAAAGTATTAACTTCTCACTCTTTTCTCGCTTCGTTCTACGACCATTGGTGCTACTGCTACTGCTGCTGCTGCTGCTGCCGCTGCCGCCCCTACTGCTGGCTGGCTGGCCAGTTGGGGAAAACATTGAAGTTTGTGGTAGTAAAACTCTTTTCCTCCCACGGCCTCACTGACTTTGCATATGTTTCTTTTTTTTCCCCTGCAGTTACCAAGTTTATCCGGATCGGGATTGCTGACAAGAACGACAACCCGCCGTACTTTGACAAAGCCCTCTATGAAGCCGAGGTGGATGAGAATGAAGATATTCAGCACACGGTGTTGACGGTGACGGCGAAGGATTTGGACGAATGTAAGTGTCTCTTCCAACTCTCTCTCTCTCTCTGTCCTCCTTCAATTTGACTTGTCGTCTCTGTGGGGCCAAAGAGAACGTGTCAATATGTGTGCGTGTTGATGCTCCTCCTCGTGCGATATTACTAGCGGAGCGGGCTGTGCCCTATCCTCTCACCCACATACATATTTTCCACTAATGGACCAACTTCATGTGTGCCTTCATTATTATTATTATTATTATTATACAATCCAATCCATGACTGGTTCATTCACACAGTTTCATTATCCCCGGTCCCACTCGAACAGATTCAACTTTTAATTCACTTTCCAGCCCGGCATTATTATTATTATTATTATTATTATTATTATTATTATTATTATTATTATTATTATTATTATCCTGTGGGAAGGTCCCGTTTGAAGAACATTTGAACACCTTCGTCTTCCCTCACACACATTACGCATTGATTTCCTTCCGGGGATGGAGGAGATGAGGATGATTTGAATGGGGCAGGCCGAACTGGATTTCCCTCATTCACATTGAGTTATATGCAGGCCTAGTACACTGTATATGTAGAATGTCGTGAGGAAGAGGATTTTTAGGCTACCCCACCGCGGGTTGTTTGGGAATTTAAGTTGTCCAGGGAGGACGCCAAGGTCAGGATGGAGCTGAGTTCGTCGAGTGTTAATCACATGTGTTCCGCACTAACTGGGAGGATCCCCTCATTTGTAGCAGCGGGGATTGGTCACGTAGCACACAGAGAGCGTCTCTGTGGGATTGGATGCGTGACAGCACAGAAGTTCTCTGTAGGATGGGGTGCATAGCACAGAAGTTCTCTGTAGGAATTTCCCTCTGTGGGATCGGGTACTTAAGGGAGAACGCCTCCGTGGGAGCGGGAACTACCACGGTGTGCCGTCTGGCCTGTGGGGCGGGCGGATCATTAGAGCATGTGTGAGTGAGAAATTGCGGAGGTTGTTCAAAGAACTGTTTGTATCAGCTTTCGCAGTAACAACCGCCACAGAGGGCTGATAAGGATGAGATGTATAAGGGGGTGCTCGGGATGCCCCGCTGGATTTGCTCCGAGATGAAACGGTTGGGGAGGATGAAATATTCCAAGGGAAATATGGATGGGAGTGGATCAAGTTGAACGGGAAGGCAAATATTTACCTTGAGTTTGGGATCAAGGTATGGGTGGGATATGGCTGGCTGCACCACCGGCTGGCTGGTGGTGACCGCATATACTTGATGGCAATGATGTTGGGCTCTGTGGGAGTGTTAGATTATGATCCCCATCCCCACCCACCCCTTTGAATCCACGTGCTACCCCAATCTTGATGGATTGAACGGGTTTTGAAGAGGATCTTCGAAACTATTCCCCATTTGCATATGTACTCACTCACCTCCCCCCCCCGCTCACCCTCAACCAACAGACTTTTCACATCCTCCAAAGTTTTGACTGTGTGGAACAGTGCAGGGAACAAAGAGGGGGGGGGGTGGATGGAAGTAATTTCAATTCTGGACAGTCCAAACTTTGTAGCCCCTTTCATTAAGTTGGCCGTGAATGTGGTTCTCACCTGGGGCAAGGAGGACGCCGGGAGGGAAGGAGGAGGAGGAGGAGGAGGACGAAGCTGATACTGATGACAGAGCAAGACTGCTCCCCCCTGTTCCAGCAGTTCCATACCCTCCCACGCTGTTCCTCATAGTTAGTCCTTAAGGAGAAAGGAGATGACCTCTTCAGTTGCCGGAACGGGGGGCATAGAGACTGAGAAAGTGCTGATTTAAGAAGTCGTTTAGCTCTGGAGGAGTGAGGATGTGGGTCGGTCGGCTCTCTCTCTCTCTCTCGCACACACACACACACACACACACAGGACGAAGAAGAGTAAGGGAAAGTTTATGTTGAGAGGGTACGATGGGAGACAGCGGAGGCTGCAGTTCGAACCTACATATAATTGTACGCACATATATGATCCCATCGTAGCGACAGTTGTTTGAGGCCCTCGCATAAGGCTCATGCCTGAATTATTCAGACTCCCGAGAGGGTCTCCCACTGGGCTTTTGTATTATCTTACATGAAGATTTCGAGGTTATGTCTGGGGAGGAAGGCTATTTGTCTTTAAATTTGGACGAAGGTCTAATGAGAAATTCATCCAGTACATCTGGGAAATGGCATTGTGTCTCACCGTTTGTCTCGCTCTCTAGCACTCTGTACTTTCGCGTGCGTGTGTGCGTGTGTGTGTGTGTGTGTGTGTGTGTGTGTCTTCTCTCTCCAGCTCGGTGATGATCCATTGGGTCAATGAGCACGAGTTATAACCTCGTTGCGGAGTGGTGTTTATAAAAATTTTCCCACACTTCGTAAGAGGATGATGGGGCTGCTATTGCCAAATTGCGATTTAACAGCGGGGTTCCATTAGTTTATTTCTCCATTTAACGGGCTCCATGTGAGCGGTAGAGTGTGCGTATGTGAATCTAAATGGCCGCGTTTCTCCTTGTATGTATGTGGGTATCTGTTTTTGTATCTTCGTGTGCATTTCTGTGAGTGTGTGCGTGTGTATTTCTGCATGTGTGTGTGTGTGATTCTTTGTGTGTGTGCGTGTATTTCTGCATGTGTGTGTGTGATTCTTTGAGTGTGTGCGCGTGTATTTCTGCATGTGTGTGTGTGATTCTTTGAGTGTGTGCGCGTGTATTTCTGCATGTGTGTGTGTGTGTGATTCTTTGAGTG
>WJFA01000484.1:0-36629 GCA_009870155.1 Pseudobourletiella spinata
ACAATATACAACTGTGCGATGTGGAGTAAAAGATTTTTCTCCTGATTCTATTCCAAGAAGATTATTTTTTTTACTCATTGTGACAAAATGACCAAGTCAATCATTGAGAAGCAGGCAGCATCATGAGCCTTAAAATCAACCAATTAGTTAAATGAAAGAGGGAGTGACAGAAGATTGATGAGTACAACCACCCTTCCAGATAAGATCTGCAAAGTTTGCCGGCTACTTCAACTTCGTACCTGGAACTTTTATATCAAATTCATTATTACAGTGAGATCCCTACACTGTTCATACTACAAGCCCCTACTACTCAGGAACATCCAAAGGAACGGATTAGGTCGCCCGGTAGAAAAAAGTCATTAATGTGTCGGGGGTATTCTTCCAAGCCACACCACAGACTTGTCCACTGTCATCACAAGATTAATGAGAAGCAGTAAGCATGTCACTCCGCGCGGGATCGTCGTATAAAATATACGGGCCGGAAAATGGAATTTACTTTCTCAGACTTATTCTACAAAGACTTCGTGAGACCCGAAATTTGGCCAAACCATGAACCCTTTCCCACGCCATTGAGGAGTACAGAGCTACGTAACTGGGCCACAGTCACGTTTAACTTGGCCACAAGGTCATGAAAATGGCGGAGGCACATGGTGCCATTGTCAATGCACTGGAAACATGGAGAGGAAGTGAGAGCCATCCTTATCCTTATGCGGAACATTAATACTATTAGGAGGAAATTGATACAGTTATTCCATAATTGCCTCCGCTCTCCCCGCACACAATGATGATTTACAGACTTGACTGACACCACGGTTGTTAACACCCATAATTGAATTTTCACGTCCTTTCCTCCGCACCCTTTGCCCCGCAAATACTCCCAGTCGCTGCATCAACTGGTTGGTACGCCTGTGAGAGGTAGAAATTAGAATGGATTTGCATTCACTATTCCTCCACAGTTCACAGAATGAATTATTGCGACATGTGCAGTGTAGTAAGGGGATTACGAATAAGTTTACCGTCGGACACTGAAATACTCTCCAAACCTTAACATAGGCATCCAACCGGTGATGGTCGGATGCCTATGTTGATTAATGTAGGTGAGGGCAGATGTTACCACATAATACGACGTTAGGCCCGCTTAAATTCCAGTCCTCCGGAGTAACGCTTCCCGTCGTCATTTTCCCTCTGAACTTTTCAAAAACTGGATGGAGGACTTTGCTGGAACATTATTAGTCTGAGCCCTACATACAATTAAATTGAGGGTCAGATCGGCCAAGGTTACAGCTAGGAGCTCGAGGTTGTAGGCACTAAAAATGCTACAGTGAGACGGCAAGTTCCACTTTAATCCGAGGAGGCATGCCTACAATTTCATGACTCACTGCTCCCGCCCCCATTCACCCGGGAACATGAGTATAAAAACCCCGTCTGTGTGGGTTGGGTATCATAAACTAGCCGCATCTCATTTCCCGGGTTGCAAATAGGATCCCATTTACGACGCATTAGGTGAGACATTTTTTACTCTCATTTGCACCCCGAGCTTCCTCATAGTCTGGATAGTCGATGCAGCCTTTCGCCTCCTCCCCCGTCCCTTTCATCTCTCACACTCCAGAGGATTCGGGGATGGGTATGCATATACTCATCAGGCTGATGCTATTCAGTGGTACTTCCATGCCAAACCTGAGACAGAGGCAGTGGAAAATCGATGGCACTTTATCAGAGTAATTACTTTGGGGGCGGTTCATTCTATAGTGAGGACTAGACTCCCCATACTAAATTAAGTGTGGGACCGGGAATCTCTTCGAGAGCTAATTGATTTATTATTGAAACAAAACTCAGTATGCAAGCTTCTAACTATATAACACAATGAGATACGGGAATAAATATATGCTGCTACTTCTGCTGCTAATGGGAGATCTCATGCTGTCCTAGTATCTCACACAGAGGAGTCACTTTATCAAGGCCAGGGACAGATGACGGAACAAGAGTGCATGACGACAACAATGTGGAGTCCTTTTCTTCAATGGAATGAAAATACCAAGACAGTGCGCACTAGTCAACAGACTTATTTAGAACTGAATCTAGGACGAGCAATGATCATGATTCTGCATTTCCTTCAGAGGTTCTCCTACGCCAACGTGAACCGTAGACTCTCAACTCACGTTTGCAGGTTGGCTACCTAAAGGCTGTTGCTGCTGCTGTTGTTGTTGATACTCCTTTTTTTGCCACAAAAGTCACTCTCAGAAAATCCTTTTCCCAGTGGAACAATGGGTGAAGAAGCTGCTAGAGTTAGCTGAAGTTCCATTGAATTTCCTCCGCGTGGATTCAGCTGTGCGGAATGAGTCGTTCCCTTATCATTATCTCCTGGTCTTTTCATCCACGGAAATTAGCCAGACCATCAAGTACACTATACTCCTCCTGCCCACGAATTTGCTCAACTTATTATTGGACCAAACAGGATAACTTCAAGCGTGCGCGTGATTTGAGACGAAACAGTCAGATTTACCAACTGCTTTCCTCCTGAATTCCTGACTCAGAGGAGAGGATTTCTTCTAGCTAACCGCACCAACTTGGGTGGGTAAGATTAGGAGCTATGTAAATGGAAATGTATTTGGTAGTCAGAGTTAATACGGGAGGGAGTGGACACTGGTGAGGACTGTGGAGTAAGATGATTGATTGTAGCTGGTGAAACGCGGCTCGTGTCGTCCTTTCACTCTACTATTAACAGAAGAACAATCTCCTCATACCCGAATTGGAACAGGGATGCTAGTTGGCAGTGCAAAAATAATAATAATAGCAATAATAATAATAAAGTAATGACTAATTTTGGAAATATTTCCAGTATAAGTTGGCAAGGGAGAGCGGTAGTTCAACGGCTTATCAAGCATTTAGTCCCAACCCTCCTGCCAACGAGTGACTTGCTTTGATGGCTGGATGCCAGGGAAGAACGGCACGCACCGGCAGTTCCGCTATACCCACAAAAGCTCCTCTCCTGACTCCTTTCCTCTCGTCCATGGCAAAACAAAGGCCTCTCCCTCTCTCCATACATTGCTCTCTGAACGTGAAAGATGCATCACCAAATTTTGTAATTTTATCCCAAGAGATTTGGCAAAGGAACAATAATGGGCAGTAACCAGATCAATTTGTACAGTGAACGGCGGACAATAATATAAAGGAAGTGCATGCAGGATAGTGGTGAGGGCTGGATAGTAAAATATCTGAATAAGTCTCGAACAACTGGGGCAGCTCATGAGCTGTCTGACTGTACTGTTGTCAGTTAGTGAGAGATGTAACTGAGCACAGCGTAGGTCCATCCTCTTTGTATGGCCCCGCTTGACACGAAAAAAGCAAAGTTAATCTTTAATCATTTGCTGACTGACTGTGAGTGGAGATGCCTGGTCCGTGAATTGATTATAATGTACCGGTGAGGAATTAATTCCTTCCTCTCCTCCTAGCTGTTCACATCTCATTCAACCCATACTCCGCAGACACATTGTACCCAACACAGATATACACTAAACACATTAAACCATCCGAAGATTGAATAGGGGCGTAGGATAACATCCTAACAAATTATAATTAAAACTTTCAAACTTTACCTACAGATATACACATACAAAGATTAGGGAACATTGTGCCTTCCTAGCAGACCGGATGCTAAGAGTCTCTCACATTGAGTGATTTCAGTGGGTACCTCTCACCGTTCGCACTTGTGAAGGATTTGGAATCAGACATGTCAAAAATCCCGTTAAGTCCTTAGTCCCTCTCCCCCATTATCTTAAGCTCAACCACGTTATTTTTCGAATTCCCGCACTTTTGCACGGCGCTCAGGTTACGCACATGCTACCAGACGCACAATTTCATACGGCTTCACGCACACGCAGGCAAACACATACATTACTCAACCCCTTATCATGCCTATACGGGATTTTTATCTCATAGCGGGAGTTAGCTCTGTATAATTTAATCTTATGATGAGCACCTTAGATTCGTACTCTCCACCTCCACTGGGGTTACTCGGTACAGGCCGAAGTCGGCGGCAGCTTATAAGATTATTCTCGGCTGAAGCCAGGTCTAAGTCTCCTAAGCATCCTCCAACAACGTCCTCCATCTCCCGAAATGCTTCAATTTGACTGATCAAACTGGGTCTCACATTGAATGGATTCAGCTGGTCTCAGCTCATTCATAGAGCTCTTCTCATACAAGACGTAAATCTCAAATAAAACTAATCAATCACCACCTTCATACAAATTTATCCTTCTTTTCCTGCTCTCAGTCAAAGATTTCACATCAGCAAGATGAGCAAGTGTAGGATTACATGAATAGAAATGCATTAAGCAAATTCGGATGACGAAGGAAAAATGACAAAAAGTTCACAGGGGGAGGAAATCACTCGTTTCATTCCAGACCTTCTGACAACCTCCATTGAAACTTGATTCCTTGCAACTCGTTCCGCCTAGGAGTTCCCCAGGACATGGAAACGGGAGCGACTGACGGAGTAAATACAAATAATGCTCTCCGTTTCCGCTATCTATGTCAACACCATATCTAAGATTCCTCCTATGTCATCAAAACCAGTGGAAAAGGTTGGCTTATAAATATTTTGAACGAGTAATGACCTATTGATAACCATCTTGTCTCCCAACGGATTCGAATTTCTAGGAATTATTAAAATTACCATAAATGAATAGAAATTTGTGGATAACCGGGAGAAGATTTATGGGAAACTGAGGAGGATTCAAGGTTAAGTACTTTCATATTCCTATGTATATTTGCTAGCCCACCAATGAAATTAGTGATATTAAAGCTATGACTGTAACTGTCTACAAACAAGGAAAGACTGCTCTTTTCAATAGCCACTTAATTTACATTTCCACATATCTTTGACCCTTTATTTGATGGAATTGAGAAGACATTCCACTGGTAAAACCAAGTACTGCGTAGGCCTGTTCTCGTCCCACCTGAACGAAAATCAAATTAATTGTGTGCAAGTTGCAATTCCTCGTGGTTATTTAGCATGTTCACAGCATAACACATAAATGCACACTAGTGCATACTTCTCATATTTTATCCTCTGTACTCACATCTACAATGCTACTACGACGTGGTGGAATTAATTCTTGAATCATAAATCCAACTTTAGTCGCCACCAAGTGACATGTGTACAATGCATTAGCCTGTCTGAGTGTGCATGTGCATGTGTCACTCTCCTATGATTCCTAGCAGTGGGAAGGGATGCTGGCTCTTAATTTGAAATTTCATGTCCTGCTCATAATGCATGATGGTGATACTAAAGTTTTCCAGCGCCGTCACATCCAAGTCCCTGTTTGTCGTTCCCTCATGTCAGGGACGGGTTTTGTACTGGTCTTATACACGGTGGAGAGGACTCACACAAAAAAGGTGGGAAGCGGGAGCGGGAAGAGACAACGTCAGCACAGAGTTCTACTCATTCATTTGATCCTTTCGTGGTAATTTCTGAACTTTTCGACCAAATTACAAAAGCTTTGAAAAGTAAGGAGTCCCTGACAAAGTGTTGACCTAGCTCGGGCCAATTTTTGTAATTAATGTTACAGAATATCAGCCATGTCATGTAATAGGATAGCCTTGTAATAATCACGTCTGTCAGGTCAGCTCCTGGGAAAGTCAAGTGGAAAATTGCACGAACGAAGTTTGCCACAGTCAAATATATCCTAATAAAGTTTCTCCATATATTTTCCCAATATCCTCCTGCAGCACACAGGAAGGAACCAGTTGCTGGGTCATCTGTGGTTGCTGAGGAAACAGGATGAACTTCGGTATGACTAAGTAGTGGGAGGTAGTACTCGAGAAGAGGGAGAAACTCGCCTTTTGTTTGGGTGGACAATACTCTCGTACAAGGTCATGCAACCTTGGTGACATAATTGGCAGGAGCTAGAGGAATTCACTACGACGAAAGAATGGGAAGAGACGGACAAAAAGGGAGGGAGATGAAAGAGTTGTGAATTTTCAACTACTGCGATGGCTCCTCAATAAGAGTTTTTGCCGGTCATGTACCCGTGTTCTTACATGTAAAATCATGAGCTCAGGCGTGCGGTGGGGATGTTAACGTGACCACTAGCGTACACAAAATGGACGGAGAATGTGACTAACAGGTATTTAGAGCAAGCAGCGAGCTAAAGTTAAAGTTCCTCAAACCACACTCATACACGTTGGCCATGCCAGTTGTGGTTATGGAATGGAACCAGTGTGTGGGGAGACGTAGTAGTAGAGTGCTCCAATGTGCATTCACTACGGGGTGACGACAGTAGTGGTGTGCGTGCAGAGAAAATGGCTAGCTTCACGGATGTTCGATAATTTCTGGTGGCTCCATGAGATTTTCCTCGCGCCGCCAGCCTGTCATCAATGAAGATGTCATTGCCTTCCATTCACTGTGGCTCCCGAGGACATTGTACTTTTTCGTGAGAAAATGATATGAGAGCACATATTCATACGCGTCATACACGCACTTTACACGAAACTATAAGAGTCGAACCTCTTTATTTTTAATAAACTAGAATCAGCGTACTTAGATTCTCCACAGGGTTCAGGTTGATGGGAAGAAGTTAAGCCCCCCTCCCTATACCGCGACAATAAGTTAACCGCCTTAACCTCGATCACTATGAGGATCTTCGTAGTCTCGCTTTCAAATGTGATGGAAATATGGCTACGGATGTTGAATCCACTACCCCGGCTACTGAGAACTATTTCTCGCTACCCGTTCACCGTCTGTCTCTAAGCAGAGGGCAGTTTCTCCCAGGAAATTAATGAACTTTTACCACATCCCTGTCAACCTCGCGCGGCCGTTCTCCCTACCTTCACAGTCTACGGGGCGATTCTTTAATTTCCACGAACAATTTGTATCAGGAAGATCTCCGTGGTGGTTCCACTGCCTAAATGAACTCTACCACTCCATTGTCTCTTAGCCAAATAAGACCGGAGGCTGAGGAACTTGGAGAATAGGGAGAGAATTGCTACCACTGATTACTTATAATCCTTGACTCGAGAGTATCTTAATTACTGTGATTCAGGAGGAGCAGTGGGGGAGAAGATGCTAGCACTGGGCATTATTTCGCTTGTTTTCACTTGCGACATATATAGTTCAACTTTAGTGCAAATTACTAGACCGTTTCAAAGCTCATTCCACGTTCCTCTCTCAAAATAATTGTGCTGTAGAAGTTGACCGACTTGGTGACTCGGCTTAGTAGCATATAACATCGGAGCACGTCGCTCTGTGGGGAACAAAGATGGGTCACGTGTGTGTGAGTTAGTACCACACATTTGTCTCGAAATTGTGCGTACAAGCAAGGTAGCGCCTTTGTCTGTCTCACTAAGCTATCTGGGAAATTATCTGTTCCTCTGTATGCATATGTGTGTTAGTCGAGTGCCATGTGGTGTCTCATTCTGTTGGTTTTCTCGAACTTGTGCATAACTGTCTGACTGTTTGTGTTAATTTGTATGAGAATTATTGTATGTATGCGCTCATGTGTGCATGTGTACAAAATCTGTTTATACTGTGATTAATCTGTCATCACGTATGTGTACAATGACTTTGTCCTAAAGTTGTCTACCTCGTACACATTTCCGTACGAATATGTATGTGATAGCGCTTCTGGCTCAGTCAGTTGCTTAAGTTCTGCCGCCTTTACTAGTTCACCAGGAACTCTATATATGAGTCCGTGAGGACCGTCGCATTCGCAAGTAGATGCACTGGTGATAGCTAATTCCTACGGACACACATAAATGTTATTTCTTTGAGCAAACTGCGGTGCCCATTCGCATAATGCTTTTCTGTGCCGTAATAAGTAACGGCGCCATGTTACTCGCCATTTCTACATTGCAAATCATGTCTGGCTAAAGCAAAGGAGTCAAAATCATCATTATCAAAATAAAAATTACTCCGTAGAACAAAGGTTACGCTAAACCTAAGTTTTTGATCGCGGATCCTGGTCAAGCTCAAAATGGTGATGAATCACGTTTCTGAACACAACAACCCTCATACTACTACAAGCCTGTGACTCTTCCTGCGTTCAGGAGTAACTAGAGATTTTTTGCTACAGCGCTGATATCACTGCTAATGTTGTACAACGCTATCCGTCATGTGGTCCTCATAACAGTTGAATAATTTTCTCTCTGGCGTGAACTACTGGCAAATAGCCTAGGATGAAAATTCATGTAATACTTGGTAATGAGTGATTTGGGACCACTATTCTGCCACACAGTACATTTCAGCCATTCACGATCTTGCCGTGAAGTCGTGCGATCACAGGTGTAAAAGCAGTACGCACATCCCTATCCAGATGAAATGATGAGATGATTAATTAATCAAATCAGAACTACTCAGGGAGTCTAAATGCATACATGTTTCTTTTTCCCGGCCGGCGTCATCTTGTACCTTCCCAAGCCCTTGCATTGATTGTTAGTGTAAAAATAATGGGAAAGCTTTGAAAATATTATGGAAGCCACTATGGTGGTTCTGCCTATGTAAGAGTCATCATGGCTCTGCCCCATCATCATCACTACAACAAGTGGCGATGATTATTCAGGATAATAATAACATAGCACTTGAGATCAGCAAGCGAGCAAAAAGTGGTGAAGAAGAATTCTAGACATCTGATTTCATCTTCAACTTTCCTCCAACAAGATCCCCATCCGTATCCACCGTCATAATGAATGTGGTAGTGACGATGATGGTGGCGATGATGATGATGTGTTATATTCGTTCATGGTTAACTAACGAATTGTTGCTTATATCATAAAATAGCACAGCAACAATCATTTGGAGATGCTTAGTATTCTTGCGGTGAAATTTAGGGACATGGCGAATAGAAGGTGTAACAATTGGCGTGAATGCATCCATATGATTCATCTTTCCATCGATGACTATTACACTGACTAACCCATTCCCATGGTCACCACCATTATTCATCGATCACATCCTTGACATTCAGCTGGACCTCATCCGGGTATTGATAGAGAAGTTGGTGTTAGTGGTAGTGAGGCTGCTGATGACGACGATGGTGATGATGTAGTATTACTTTAATGAACTGCATCATGGTCCTGAATAGCCAAGTGGAGATGTTCCATCGTAGACAGCCTTTCCTGTAAAACGGCTCTATAACGTCTCTGGCCATCAACTTTGAGGATGTTTGCCAATAGATTCATCCGATTAGCCTTCAAGTGGGGTGCTGGGCGCTCAAGTGCACACACTTCAAGCTGGGAGACCGCCAGAGAGAACAAAAGTTACCGTCAAGCCTCCACACCACAGGATAACCGCACACCATGTGCATTTTAATACTCTCCCTCGTCCTCGGCCTGTCTTCCTCCAAATTGGTTGACTCATTCAAGTGTCAAACAAGAAAAATCGCCGTTTCGTACTACACATCTCCAATCCATTCTTTTTTGATGCAGTGGCTA
Source organism: Pseudobourletiella spinata (assembly GCA_009870155.1). NCBI lineage: Eukaryota > Metazoa > Arthropoda > Collembola > Symphypleona > Bourletiellidae > Pseudobourletiella > Pseudobourletiella spinata. The sequence goes on from WJFA01000484.1 coordinate 9,430, forward strand.
CGCTCCATAGGACCGCTATAGACGTGAAGTACCGGCGTGAATTCAACTGTTTTTACCCTTCAAGTCCAATGTTATTCCCCCTAATGAACGCTCTCTCTCTCTCTTAATAACTGGAGTTGATTGAGGAGCAATAATGAAATAATTATCATCATTACCCAATTTATTTCCGTATAAGGAACAATCTGCAGCTCATCCTCACAATAATCTCACATTGTGCGATTGACCAAAGGAATAGGAAGTTACAGTGGAAAAAAATAATAGCTTTATACGACTTTGTGAGTGACTCAAGCTCACCACATTCATGACAAGTTTTAGGCAAAAGTTTCATACTCATCTCACACATGTCGATCATGTCTGTCTCAACCGCTTACAAGGTCGAGTATGTTACTCATTTGCAGATTATCAATAAAGCTCCATACTGATTTCAGTCAGAGCCTTGTTCTTGGGTCGCTACCTGAAAAACCATTGAGAAATCCGTCTGGATGGACTAAGGCCGGAAAAAACTGCATCCCTCTACATTAACGACAATGGTGAACGGAATCCTTCACTCTGACACTAATTGCACCTGTCGAAATGTTCAACGCGAAACAATCAGAAGTGAATTGTCCGCAACGACAGCGACAGCGAGCACATTAGGATAATCTGAGAAAATCCAGTGTGTTCGTATGCAATTTTTTTCGTGCAGAATTCTACAAGCACTTTGCGGTGACTGACGCATCTAACAATCACCCATTTTCCCCCTTAACATTCTTTTTCCCTCCCCCCATCAATCTCCTTTCCTTTGTGGTCTCTAGTGGGCTCTTCTGAGGTTGCTACAGAAAGACATTACAATAAGACGACCTCAAATATTGTCCACAATATAGGACCTGCCTGCAGATTCTCAACAGGAAGAGAATGCGAATTTTAGGAGAAAATTGAGTAAAATGATTACTATTTCGTTGTAGCAAGTATGCGGGACAATAATTGCTTCATTATTATTATACAGGCAAATTGTTGAGGGGGTAGGGAATACCGATAATAGATAGTTATAAATGAGAGTACGACAAGAGAGGGGTAGAAACCGTGGATTAGGCTCGGTACTGCCGTAATAATGTGGGAAAGACATGGTTGAGGGATGGGGGAAAATTGGTTTAATCTCTCAATTGAGCGTGTAATAATTAATAAATAGCCATGCGTAATCCGTAATCAGTGTTACCTTAACAAAAACCTCATTCACAAACGGCAATAGCAGCCATGATTTTACACTACCGGCTATATGGCGACATTCATTAAGCTATACTATTTGTGTGGTTCGTTGGATTCTTCTCATAAGCAGTAAGTACTAACTACCCCATGCGAGTGGACAGTGCACATACGTACACAGCCCGAACGGAAATTAAATGAGCAGAAAATGGAAATTTAAAGGGAGAGCCAATAAAAAATAGAAAGCTTTGAGCACTGCCACGTGTATACCCAAGGAGCTACAACAAGTATAAGTAGAGTCGTGCTTCCTACTAAAGATTCCCTCTACTTGATATTTTCACAACAGAATGGGCACGCGAACCTCCCACTGTACGACCTGAACCTCTTAAAAGTGTTTCACTCATTTTTAATACTCTTTTTATCCTCCCTATGATTACGTGAAGATAAATTTCCGCTTAAGGAAGGCTACTTGCATAAAAAGATGTATGTGTAAGGAGGGAGTGGTTATCCGTGTCGGAGTCTTCTAGAATAAGATACTGTTAAAGCAGAATTGCTATACTAGTCCGTAAATACGAGGATTTCTCTAAGTATAATCTCAGAATGACTGCAATAAAGCTATCAGAAGGGCTCCAGGAACACAAAATAAACGGAGAAGTGGGAGGGTTGGTGAACCAGTTGGGATGAGATGAAATGCAGCGGTCTCAAGTGGTTTCATCATCCTCCGCTACAATATATCCGGGGCAATGCAATAATGGGGAGTTGTAAAAGTGGCATCCAGTGCAGTAACCCCGACTGACCTGATATCGGCATCTATGAAGTCCCCAAGCATGAAGCTCACAGTATCTGACTCGGAATGAGATGGGCACTCTGGTTGTGGCTGGATAGTTCCATCGGAGGGATGCCATCCGGAATCCCGCTTCTCCTTCAAGATGATCGATGCCTGAGAAAAACAGTGAAATGGAAATGGATTACTGTATGGTGGACATCCCTACTAGGCCCTCCCAGTTGCGTCAGCATAGTATACAAACTGCCCCCATCAATCAAGTTGATATTTTCATGGGGCTTTCTCCTTCTCTTTCATCTCTTCTTCATATCAATATGATCATCATCACCCTCGTCATAATCTGACCGTAATCGACATCACTATCATTTTCAAGTTCACATATAAACGAACAGGAAAGTCACTCCGGAACACAACATATTTCATCCGTAAGCCCTTCATGTCTCAAATCTCTCTGGGTAAAGCTCACCAATGAGTTTTTGATTATGCCGATGCTCTCACCTCCCCGTCCTCCCGTCCGAACGGATATGCGTGGCAGCCTCATTGAGGTCGGGAAGAAACTTTTGGGAATAACAACAACAACAACTACAATAAAGCGGGGTGGAAAGGAAGTCACGGGATTTACGATGAAAATATAAAATATATAAGCATAAAGTAAAGGCTTACTTGAAAGGGTCTGAGACACCCGTATGGACGTGAGTATGAAGAAAACGAGAGCGAGGAGCTGTCTCCTCGGATGTAAGTGAGTGGTGGACATTGTTCAAGAGGAAAAACCTTCCCTTTTCTCCGTCGCTCCTGGGATTCTCTTCTGCTATCCAGGCGGTGAGCCAGTAGTTTATTACGGGTTCTCCAATTCGCGCTCTCTCTGTATCCAGTCGTCTAACCTCCAAGTTGAGTTGGACGGCAAAGTCTCTTATCCTGTTCTTCCAGATCAGTGACAGCTACCAGACATCTAATCCAATGTAAGGAATTCCACACGTTAAGTTAATGCATTAGACGAAAAAAAACTGAATTTGACCCGCGAATTGAATTGAATTGACCTATTGATTTCAGCGACCTTTTCCTATTACGTTCCTTATATGGGGCAGTAAAAAGGGCTAACGCATGGTGCGGTATGATTTAGGACGAGCCATGCTAGCGGTTACCGTGCGTAAAAAAATTGGCAGGTAGGAATTTCGCAAAGCAGAAATGAATATGAATGGTTCAAAGTCAAGTCCCACATATAGTTACACAGTGAAAATTCCCCATCTTTTCCTTCCAAGCATAAACCAAGCGTAGTACCCAAGTAACCTCTCCATCAACATCAACATCACAAGTTCATAGAGGCAAATTTAACAACCAACTCCGAAAAGAGCATGAGGTGGTGTTAGCATTATTACCATTATTAATGTAAAAGATTCCAAAGGCAGCAGCTATATGATTAATCGTATGAAGTTCACTTCTGAATGGCTAAATTCCGATGAGTAAAAATTGAAGACTTATTATTGCTATCATTTTTCAAGAACATTCGTAACAAAACTAATCAAAAAGGTGAGATCTAATATTGGAACGAATTTTTTAAGTGACTTAACAATTGACTAGCGACTTATTAATATCCAGAGAACTGGATATTCTCTTTGTAATTCCAATGGCAAGACAAGCACAAGGGCCAACGACATGGTTGCTGCGTGGAATATTTCCTCCGCTTTTATTACTGTCATGGTATTTGATGATGATAGTGATAATTGTGATGATGATGATCGTAAACCACTGAACTTTTGACCTTTTCATGCTAAACTCAAAGTTAGTTATGTCTGTACAACTACTATTCTGAGGGAATGATATGGAAGGAAGGGAGCGTGACCTTGGAAGGAGGCGCTTTCAGTTCGTCGAGCGTAAGCTCGACGAAAAGTGTTAAACAAAATCCTTCTTACTGCTGCTCTGTATTTCCTCCCAAGTTCCAAGCAAGTAAGTATACCTCTCAAGTTTCTGGGAGCGGGAGGATGATGGCAATTCAAAAAAGTGTGACGCAATCATCTCAAAAATTGCCCGTCCACTGCACAGTAGTGGAACAGTTTCCGCCGATAACCATGCACAAAAGCCATGCTATAGTCGTTGTGTGAATATATGAAGTATTTATATAGGTACCCTGGATGAACCTAATTCACAGGATTACTGTTCTGAATTGAGGCCTCATCCTTTTGTATTCTACAATACACTGACGGGCACAGGAACGGGGAATATGTGCATGCATGTATGTATACCCGAAGGGAGTTTTTATGCTATTGGGAAACCATGTATGGTTGATGCACTGCCTGGTGCAATGCATGGATGACTTTAACATGCACATAATATGTACAGACACACGCACACACATGTGTACCACCGTCTCCGCGTATGGAAACACGTTTTAAATTAGCATAAAGCAAGCGTGCGAGTTCCACTTTAGTCGAAGGCATGCCAAACGTAACACAGAGTCGGTGCTGTTGCCTATGTTAAGTTGTACCGTCAAAGATGCAGTGTGCTCGTAATTGCTTGATTTGTACTCAAAAGACGTCCCTCTAGCTCAGAAGACTGCCGAAAACAAGGTAGAAGTGGCGGAGCTACTGCAGTTGATCGAAAACTTGAATTCAACAGTGGTGTGAATTGTGAACTCCCCAGAGTCACAGTGTGATTAAAGCATATAGGAAAAGGGAAAAGGCGTCTCATATGACTCGTTTTATGCCTCTCACAGTCTGCTGACCGGCTCATGCGTGAGTAGTCACAGGGAGTGCAGGCAGACTTGAAGGTAATAGTAATATTTTTTGCATAATGCCTGCGTATATGTCCATAGGTTTCTTCCAAGCGAGCGGAGAGCTGTTTATAGGAACATGCACTTCGGTGCTCATCTACTTTTAATAGTAAGCTAATGCATATCTTCTGATCAAAAACTCCACCGTAAGCGGATGCCCAAGAGCGACGGTCGTATAAACACCGGTTGATGGCCAGCCTCTTTGCCACTGCTAGGTTGCAGAGAAGTGGGAACGACGCCATTGAAAAAGATTCTCCTCTCTCAAAGACTCGATGCCTCTAAACCAGGTAGGTAAATGTTGGCCATTCAATTTCCTGTTAGGTGAGGTAGCTGGGATCCTCTTCCACGTTTCCATTACACCACCACCGCTGCATACTTGCTCATCAGTGTAAAAGCACAGACGATGTCTTCCCACAGCAAGGGCCTATCCCACTCTACAATTATTGCACAGCCACCACTACCACACCACCAACCCTACACATAGTCCCGTGTGAAGCGGCAGTGCTTTGGTGTCGAGCACAACGTAGGAAGTTGGTCGTCCACCATTTTATCAGTGTCTCATAGGAAGAGGGCTATGACCACCGGGATACACTGTATGTATATGCGCCATGGTGGTTTCTCCTTTTCTCCCTTCGGAAGACTAATAGGCACACAGAGTGGAAGCTTATGGCTCTCAGTACTCCCTACTTCTCTTACGTGAGCATGATAAAGCTCCTCAACCTGATGAAGTAATTTATTTCAAGATATTGTGGACTGCAATTAATTAACTAAAGTTGTTAGAAGTGCCATCAACGTGGAGAGGGGGATCAATGAGTGCTTGGGTGTAAAAATTTAGGTACGAAAATGCATTCTACCACCAACTCTCTCACTGCAGCTGTTATTCTTTCTGGCCAGAAGTATGGATACCCCAAATCAGGCCAAATTTGACAAGTCACGGCTGCATTGTGACCGTCTTGGTCCGGAAATCTCAATTACCCCATTCATTCACAATCCCTTCAAGAAGGCCCCCACGGCGTGCAAAAATGGTAGCAGGCTCATCTGTGAATGCGATCTGAGATGCTTCTCCTTCCTTTAACAACAGCCTCTTGTGGAGTAAACTGCGAAATTCATAAGAAGGTTAGTTTGAATCTCGACGAGGCTCAGAAGGCTTCTGCAAGACAACCCAACAATCACCATGAAAGATTCTGGTGTAAACAAGGATTTGCAAGTGGGTTCCCCCAATAAACTAGACAAAACGAGTGAATAAATCAATGTGGCGAAGATGAGATTGCGATTACCATGTGTTTGACTTGTCGGTGGGGTAGAGGGAAGGAAATTGTAGGGAAATGGGAGCATGTGTATTGTGTGTACTAATAACCAGGCCGCTCCGAGTGTGTGCGTACATACTTGGTGGTACAGCTTGAAGAAGTGGCAGAGAAAATTGAGGGAAGGAGCACAGCACGAGCTTTGATGACGAAAATGCAAAAATTATGAAGGGTAGAGAGTAAGTACGTGTGCGAGTGAGTGATTTACTGAGTGGTGGTAAGGTAAGCAGGAGCGAGAGTTAAACCCAGTTTGAGCCCAGCCACCACACCACAAGTTATCAAACTGTAAACTACTTTCAGTGTAACCATTATATCATTCCCTGTTCCCCTTTAATAAACCGGTCCTTCATCATCATGTACAAAGTACACTTTGAGTTACAAAATCCTTATTGCTCTGCTGATATGGATGCAACAACAGGATGTCTGATCCACTCACTCCGGTTCATCAAACCCTGTGGCAGGGGGAGGAAAATATTGTCATGTGGGATTACGCAGCTCTTGAGAAGAGGGGGGCGATGATTATGATGATGATGATGATAATAATAATAATACTATCACAGCTAATATACTTTACTTGTTAAATCAATCCTATCAGAAAATTCTCAAAGGTAAATTAATGTCAGTAGGTTGACGATGTGGTGTTGAAGGAGGTACAGTAAGCCTTCTGCAAAGTGTCTAGTTCATGGGGAATATAAATCTCTAAAAAGCGCACACACACTCTCGAGGAAACACGCACAGACAAAATACACACTCAACTTGACTCTTCGTCTTCTTCGGGACTTAAGTAAAAGGTAACTGTCACATATGTGCTCTGTAGGCCAGACGAGGATGAATAGCGAGACCCTGCGGGAAAATTTCTTGGAAAATTCAGATTACTCACGCTTACAAATTCAATCAAGTCATAATGTTACACGCACAACGACCCACCCTCACATTCATAGAGCGAAGCTACAATAGTCACATTTGATTCAACCTTATACACAGACGCTCCTACACATCCCAAAAATTTTATCTCCACCTGTAGCCTTGAAGGAGGTTCAGATATGTTGGTGAACTATTACCGCCAGGACTCCCATACATTGGAGCAATTACTTGAAGAAATCGAATTTCAACTTTGGAAATTGATCGATGCGGCACAGCCGCGCTCCTCGCAATCAGCATAATAAGATAAGTTGGGCGTTCCAGGGCAGAACGCCTGTGATGGCACAGAGGCGACTAATATTGGGCATTGTATGAGCACTATTGAGCCTGTCAAATCTTGATGATTCGATTTCGGCCATTTCTACCCACTTGCCTCTTCCTCCAACATACAAAAGTCGCAGGTGAGGACGTGCTCCGACGGGATAATTTGTTTTCCCCACTCTCACAACACATTGATTTTTATGGGAGGGATGTGGAAGCGGGTCTTGCAAAAGCGTGAGACTACTCAGCGTGGAGAAGTGAAGATGGAGGGATACAAATATAACTATATGCGTTTCTGCGCGTGACCCCAAAATTTCACTTCTGTGTATCTACTTGCTGCCCGTTAGCCAAAGTAGAAGAGTTGAGTACGCGGCAGGTGCGTCGGGTCCATTTGGGCCACATTTCCTGAGTCACCGCACCCCATTACCGCAGCACAGGGGATCTCTTGACACATTTCACATTCACTTTCAAATTTCTGATTTGGCTATACGTCTGTATCTTCCCCCAAAGTCAATAAACGGGGTGACTCGCTCCAGCCTCCAACATGGATCCAGTGCATATGCTACGAGTCAAGTTAAGTATCCTATCTGTGGAAATTGAATTGTCCTGCGTTGTTAATACAATGGTTACATCGTCTGGCTAATACATATTCAAGGCCATTCTCTCCTTCTCCACCTTCCTGGTCCCACAACTAACTACGTTAGCTCCGGGTCCGTGGAAACGAGAATTGTAAGTTTTTCGGGAGGTTACTGCCCCCGCCTCCTCATAAGGTTCTAGCTCATTTTAGCCATCCCAGTTGTTCAGCACTTTCGTCTCACCCTTTCTGAATACCAAGGATCCACTTGTCAGCGAAAAAGTTACCAGGGGCGGATTTTCATTCTCGAGGCAGCCATAACAAAGTTAACTTGAGCCTATACTTACAGCTCGTTGTTAATTACAGCCGTGGTGGTGACGGTAATGGGACCATGCACAAGCATTTTGTGGACAGGAATCAACTGGATCCCATGCTCCCTGGGTGCAGAAGACCTCGTGTGAGGAATCATAATGGAGTTAACGCACATATGCACTCATAATAATGTGCTATACCATACACTCATGCGCACACAATCACATACAGACTCCGCTAGATAAATACTAGAACGATCCTTATTGTCTTCTGACAGCTGATTCACACTCCCCTTCTCCTTCCGCACGAATCCCCGCCCACCGTGCCCTACAGGAAAAGAAGAGTAGAGGCAACTATCCGAATCTCTAATTAAAAGTTGGTACCAAGTTTTGGAGGGTGGGAGTGGGTGTTTCGTAGCCGAGACGGCAACCCTCGAGGACATCATAATAAATTGTGCAAGAAAACCATACGACTCCAACTCTCCCGTTCCATCGGGCAATTACAAACAGACATGGCATAAACTGTTAAGAAAAAGTGCTTACAGCGTCTGCTCAGTCGTGTACTATTGTCGAAATAGTTGAAATTTTCGGTCGTGCCATTGCAGAGAAACCAGGAAATCCCTTATATTCCATTGAACCGTTGAGGGGAATACAGAAACATCCAATCTTCTTCTATACTCCTAGCTTTTTGCCTCCAACTGATGATTTTTTTAGATTATTACTGTTCAACACATCCACTCTTGTTGAGGTCATTTGAGTCGGTACGGGCTGAAATGTGTGCGGAGGCCAGGTTCCACTCTGCATGTACATACACGTCCAAGTCAGATGGATGAAGAGAGTTTGAGCACGTTTAAAAAAGTTGTGGAACATGTAACGAAGCAAAAAGTGAAAAATCAATTAGAGTCAAATGGTTCAGAAAAGGCGTTAATCCCGTCAGCCAAGACCTTGCCTTTGGATTGCATACACGTATGCATATACATTTAGTATATCTATATACACTGCGATACTCTAATACCGGCTCAGCTCTGTTGCGTGAAGACACTTTGATGGCCGAGCTGCTGTGCTGTGCGGTGCGGCACTTACTTTGGGGGGCAGCGAGCAAACAACACATGGACAGCAAACAAACTATAACTCACGTAAGGAGGAAATTGCAGTGATCTGCACAGAACAAATTATCTTCCGTTCATGATTCCTTTCTTCTCCCTCTCTCTCTCAGTCAGCTCAGACTCCTTCCCCAGTGCAGTGGTGTATGCCGGCAGAATCTATGAGGATGAATATGAGGAGGGAATATAGTGGTAACGTGTGGGGTAACAGAAGCAACACCAGCAGATAGGAGCTTTACTCCCGACCACTTTTACCACTTGCTAATGCATCCAACCTGGCCAGCATGAGGATTGCATTTGAAAAGGTCAATATTCGCAATAAAATATTAAGTCACGCTCACTTTAGTCTCCCCATCAATGGTCTACCGTAGTAAAGGACTTATGGTCAAGCTACTAAAGCTGCTCCACACTGGTCCTACTATTCCCATTATATCACAACGCTATCCGCCGGTGTGGCTGTGGTATATCTTGGGCAGAGATATACGTGTGAGAGGCTCCATAATTTGCTGTACTTGCGGACACATAAAGGGAAGCCCTTGTGCAGTGGTTCATGTTAACCAAGACGAGGCTGCTGCTGTGCAGCTTCATGGGACCAAATTATCCCTGCTTTGCACTGAGAGTATAGTATTATTGCCCCCCCCCCCGAAGATGGGACTCTCATTATTGGTGCGTAGTAGATATTTTATCCATATTCCCAACTCGAAAAGTACCCCTGTCCATCACTATCCATGCGAACAAGATGGAACTTGAGTGAACTATGAAACTACATTCAAAGTTATTGAAAATCTAAAGTTCCGTCTCCTGTCCTTCAAGTTCTAGAAGATCCTGAACCGGTGGATTCCTGAGCAGAGACGGGAAGGATCTCTTGAGACTCAGGAGACTATAAGAGCTCTTCACATTCGATGACGCCGTATGTATAGAATGAAGTCACATTTGACTGGCGAAGCCTCATTTTTTCCCTCTTAGTTTCTTCCCCTTGCAAATAGCTGACAGCGAGAACCTGTACCACTTTTACGTCTCTCTCTATCCCTCCCTGAGTAAGGCACTTCACTCTTGTTTTTATGCAGCTGGCCAAGATAGTCCAAGCTATACACCAACATGTTATTGTTGTCGCTGTTGTTATGGATGTATGCTAAAATAAGTTGTCCATCCCATCCAATTCTTAAAGTCCTTGGCATGATTTCCTCGTAAAACAGCACAATTATCCAGTATTCACGGGGAGATTATAGCTTGGAATGAGGCAATCACCCTCGGAAATGGGAGTAGAAATCGGTACGGCTGAATGGATACAATCAGAGGGAATGATTTCTTCACCATCGGCTCTACTGTGTAGTTTCATATGGTCTAGATTGGAAAGGTTGTGAAAATCTGCGACCGGGATATCCGTGCTACAGTCATAACCCTTCCATCAGGCTCCGATTGCCTGAATCGTGTCAAACCAGGTAATAGGGCCGGTCTCTGGGTCTATCATTATAAGGTCCTTCAAACTAATGCACCACTAACGTCTATATCTTAGGCCCCTTCCATCCCAAATTACACCCACACCTTTCTATCCCGTGTCCCATGCCTTATTTTTGCTTTTTTAGGACTGGCCGAGCATGGTTTTAATATATTACCCATGCGTGACAGTAGTGGAGACGTTACCGTTCGCAAACAGCAGCATATGAACATGAACGAATGGGATATGAAGGAGGAGACAGAGTGATTCAAGTAGAAAATTTCCATCCGTGAGTATGATGACAGGGCAGGGGGCTGGAAGAGGCTTAACGAAGACGTGGATCGAGATAAACTTCATCCAAAACAACTCAGTCTGGAGATAGTGATGGACAGCAATTTCTTTCTAATTAAGGGAATAATAACTGGGATATTTTCATGCTTGTAGATGGTGGATTGCGAGCACAAATCAGCTGATGCTAAGAAGGGAGAGGGACAGAATGAGCGCCTCGGTGAAGTTTTGTGGGAGCGTGTACGAGCGGCTGTTTGCATTTGTGCGTGGATAGTATGCTTGATTTTGAGTATTCTGAGCGGCTCACGTTCTAGAGTGCATCGGCTCACCAACCAGAGGTTTTTGTTCACGAAAACATTATCTTTACGAAAGAAGGGAAAACGACAGGAAGTGTATGTATGTACATGTTTGCATGTGTATGCGTCTGTGCATATGTGGATGTTGGCTTGTGCGTGTTTGTTGCATGGTGTGAGCGTCAGTTCAGACTTTCATTTTTTTCCTTGGAAAACCATGGACGGGTCGAGTATTCGCGCCGTAGCCCGAGCTACGAGAGTCTTTAGCTAAAAGCGAAGGGTCTTTGGAAACAATGCTCTCAACTCCGCCGGTACAACATAGTACCTCCAGTCTCTTGAGATCCAAAAACATTAAATGAACAATACGAGGATATTAACCGATATGAATACCCTCACTCTCACTCCGAGGGTAGGCTCATTGTGCCTTTGTGAGACGACGGATGACGGAAAACTAAAAGTCGGTGGTTTATCAAAAATTGCGGATGAAAATCATTTCCACGGACTAAATTCAACAATCCCTCAAGCCACCAGCAGATTCTCACACAACCCATGTGTCGCACTGAGAGCTGAGTATACCAGACAGTCCGAATCTGAAAAAGGCGATAAGAAGGAGTCCAACAATAGGGGTTATGTATACACTCTTCACCCCTGTTGTTGGACTCCTTCTATATATACACATTTAAAATGCTCTCCTCAAAATCTTAAACCATGCGAAGGCTACGGCCTGATTGCTCTATGAAACGAATCATGAGACCCGTGTTTGAAGCTTCCTCCTTTACTTTATCTCCACATCCCCCATTCATAGTATGAACAAATTCGAGGAATAAGACTCACACGGTACCGTTCCCATGGCAAACTCGATAAAGCAGCTCAAATTTTTGGAGCAAAAAATATCTTAACTCATCCACGTAAGATACAGTACAGCACAAGATGAACCAATGAAGTACATACGCAACGCACAATGGCGTTCCTCTCGCAAGTTCGGAGTCAAATGTTAAATTGAGGTCTTTGCATATTCTACGGCCGGTAACCAGGGCGAATGAGCCTAAACTTCATTGACTCTGTTCCCGTGTAAATGTCAGCTTGGATTCAATCAGGATGGGTACTCAAACCATTCATTGAAATCCACCATGTGTAACTACATACGGAACCGAATGATGGCACAATGTGCGTACTTGATTACATGGCAAGCAAACGGACCAAGTGTTGCATCATGGTAACTCACAGATGCAAGCCCAAACCAGGAGTGGAGCTTCCTCCTTGGCTATCATACACAACCGAATTTAGGCTTTAAACTTCCTATGGAAATGACCAAGGCATGGGATGCCACATGGACTGTGAAACAGGCGCAGAACCCTCAGACGGGAAATTACCGCAGTAATCCAAACTTTCCAACCAGGGACGAATGCATTACTGGAAACAAGCACAGTTAGTTTCCTTCTGGGACCGCAAAATCAAACCCTAGTTCCTTCTGGTATTTCCCATACACCATCGCATGAAATCCTGTCGTAGTAATGATTTAGTTCAGGTGGAAATGAAGAGCAAGTCAATAAAAATAATAGAAATGTGCAATTTCTGAGAAACATTGAAATTGAACACTGGCGATGAGGAAGCCTCGTTCTCTTGCACCAAAGATAGTCATCAAAATTCTCTTAACTGAACCAATTGTTGAATATTTCAACAATTTACCACATGCATGCAATGCCCAAAGGATGTTTTTAAACTCAATCCGACTGATCGGCCAACTGCCGAGGCGTTTGCTTTAGGTAAAGTAGTAACTTTGGCTAAAATGATATTTTTGAGCAGTGGACGAGGAATCAATATATCTTGCTAGCTAACAAATGTTGATGGACATAACTTCCACTACGCCCATGCTCTGAGACTTACTATTAACTGTGACAAGCTTATGGCTTGGTTGAATCACGAGCACAGGATCCAATTTTCAACATCATCACCATCCCATCATCTCTACTTCGGGAGCGGATGATCAGAAGATCAAGTTTGAATGAAAATTATTCTTTGCTCAGTCAAATTGCTCCTGTAATGAGGTTTATACTGTTGAACTGAACTTTGCAATCGAAATAATTCCAAGAACCTTGATCATACTTCCTGCTCCGCGAATGGAAGGAAGAAAAGAGGATACAATGGATACAAAGAAAGGAGCCATTCAGTCAAACATATTGAAGATTACTTACGTATCATTTTGCCCACCAGCACGCCATTGAAAATTCCGCCTGCTTTTGTGAATAAACGAGTTACTTTGCTGATCTTAGAGCAGAGGCATGGAATTCTATATCATCATCATTCCCCAATATGCTTCCCGATTTGAATACAGATGAGTAGCCCCAAAAGTCAAGGAGGAAAACATGACTAAATAATGGTTTTCACATCCACGGAAGCTGAAATAGGTTGGGGAATTTATCCCAGTGGCTTATTGCTCTCATAGATCCTACTCATCACGCTTCCTTAACTTGAGCGGGATGTTTTGAGCTACCTCATCTCCAAGCGATATCGACTCATCCTGACCTACAGAAGAATATCCCGCAATCATTTATCGAAAACTTGGATCTTGAATAAAACTAGAACTAGTAGTTAGTCTATGCTCATTTAGGATGATTTAAATTAAAGCCAAGGATGCCAGAAACCCTTTGATATATGGCTCAAATTGGTATACTGGTATACATTTTATATGAAAATTATTCGAACGATCAAATTAGCTTTGATTTGGGTGTGAAACGCCAGCTGTAACAACCTACAGCTGTTCAAAACAGGTGCACGTGTAACCTATTGGCTACGTAACTTACACCAAATTTACTCAGGATTCCCTGGGAAGATCCATGGGGTCAAAAGTCATGATATCATGCTGGCACTAGCGTTCACATTTCAATTACCTTCCATATTTGCATGGTGGTCAAGTCAAGTAGTGATATCAATAAGGATAATCTACCCCAACTGCAGTGCTAGCCTTTTTGTGGAAAATGTTTGGTAGTACAGTGTGCATTAATAGCGGCTTCATTTCCGTCTCTGGATGCATTAATGTATTTCAACCTAAATCAACTCAGGTCAATGAGTCTTTTGTGAAAATCCGTCATTGCTATTTGTAATGCATGCCAGTACTTCTCAATCCCTAAATTCAGCGTGCAGCAAGTGCTAAAAACTGGTCTGACAGCCGGCACCTAGGGAACGACACTCGCTTCTAAAAACGGTAGCGGGAGGCAGGAGCAATTGAAGTTGCTCCGCTACCAGAGGCTCGGTAGCGGTAGCGACTGGCTGGTAGCGAAAATAGCGGTTTCGGTAGCGATTCCAAAATAATTAAATTTAAGCACCTTATTATTATATATTTATTTTCACATACCGCGTTATACATGCCATTAAACGCCAAAAGTTATTAGGGTTGGTAATTATCAACAAAGACGTCGCTAATTGCGATTATCTTAAATGTAAACGTGACAACCAATAATATTGAAGGTCTTTCGATATTCGAATTAATAAATTTCGATAAAATTGAAATCTGCCATTTCAACAAAATTTTAAAAAATTATTAATATTTAGTCATAACTTTCGTAACTTTTATGACCATCCATGGCAAAAATAAACCGGAGGTCGGAATTTAGGAAAGTATTGTCAGACTAGTCAATTAAATTTTTTAATGAACATGCAGAACAACTAGTGTTAAGGTTGTTGAGAAATTATATTCGGTCTAAAAGTCAAGTGGTGACCCTGAATGACCTGACAGGTGCTGCCAGATCTGAGAACTTAATGCCTTAATTGATATCTATCACGTGCAGAAGATTTGTTATGAAATTGGCATATGCTGGTAGAAATTTCATAGGATGACCCCGAATGACCCGACCCGAATGAATGTTTCCACCAAGTTTTATCCATCCTGAAGAACGTGTTAAAAATTTCCGGTCGGTTGGTGGAATCTTGAAAGGTCACCTGAAGACCCTGAATGACCTTACCGATATGCACCACAGTTTTGAAAGCTAAAATTCCAATTTGTTCAGAAGGGAGGGACAAAATTTTATTCAATCAAGCACTCAGTTTATTTATGGCCCTAGTCTAAAAGAATTTGAGTATTTTTTAAATCAATCGATACTGAGGATTGCCAAAAATGTAGTTTTGTCCTAAAAATTTGTTTAGGAATTGTGTAATCGTTGGTAACCGAACATCTAAAAGAGACGGCCCATAACCTCTCATCCCTTCAGAAGTTTAATAATTTGCCTGCCCTACTATAAATGCACTAGTACATACGATTGAGATGGGTAATTAGGTGGCGAACAAAAGGCTAGTGTGTGGGGTAGACAAGCGTCGGATGATGAGTATTTTTAACGTTATGAGACCACCTGAACATGAACTGGGATATCACATTTTTAAAAATCGCTGCCACCGAAAGTAGCGATTTTCTTCGAGGTCAGTAGCGGTAGCTAATTTTATTCGCTACTGAAATCTGGTAAAGAAATCGATATTTTTGTCACTGCTACTGCTACCGTTGGGAAATATGGGTAGCGAATGTCGTTCCCTAGCATCAATACACCAAACACTAAAGTACGACAATCGTAGGAGAAATAATCAACAATATAAATTGACTCAGTTTACTATGCATTGAGGAAAACTAGCTAATATTTTCACCCGCTCCCTCTCATCCAAATTTACTATTGTTGATCCACAAGGAAATTTCCCCAAAGTCGACTCATTCAGAAAGGCAGAAGATCCTCATGAGGCTCCTCTACCTACTCCCAGGAGCATCTTAGGCATCGCATAAGTTATGAATGTACTGTGTAAACTTACCCGCCCGTCGTCAGAATCCCAGTTTCAGTTCCACACCCTCCAAATGCCCAGCCCGTCAGTCCTAGAAGTATAACAAGTCTGTGTGTGCGTGCGCGTGTGTGGGGGATTCAATGGCTTCGGTCACCAAGGCGAACAGACGGAAGCAGAGCACGGAGCATGTAGAGGAGGTCGGACGAATGAAGCGGATGGGCGGCGGATATGGTCGGAATCACAGAGACAGAGAGAACTTCCAATATGAGATTTTCACCGCCGGTCGAAGCACTTCTCTGTGCAAACTAAGCGCTCGTCAGAAGAGTCAGGCCTTCTATGCAAAAGCCTCTTTCTACTCGTGTGCGGCACAAATCACTTTTAAAAACCCACGAGCATTCCAGTAGTGGATAGTGGAAAGGGATGAGGCAATTGCTTGAGCGATCAAGGGAATACCCGAATGAGCAGCATTGCTTACTGACAGAGCTCTTGGAGTTTCTATTTCTAGGAAAAGCGGGGAAGGGGATGCAGTAAATCCAGTGGCGGATACCCTAGTCAGCGGACTGAGTGGTGGACTCGCTCAGTTTCCTTCTCTCCGCATTTCCAAACGGTTAAATCATGCTGGGTAGGGACGAAGCACACGGTCGGACAGTACCTTTTTGTAAATGTAAAGTTTTACTCCAGTTGAGGAACCATTGAAGATTTCTAATCAACATGAATCTCACCTCCTCACTTGGAATCCTTCTAAGTCGGAAAATTTGATTAATGATCCCTTTACGTTTCTGTATAACTCTCGATTTGTATCTCACTGTCCGCACAATTATTGTACACACGGATTATGGTTCAACTCACACACTAAGCTTTGCCGGTAGAGCCCCTCAGTACTAAAATTCTTTACCACGACTCTGCTTCCACATGAACGACGGAGCGGGAAAGTAACCGAGTTTTCCTCGCTAGCGATTTGAGGCTCGTATTATTTTCAAATTCCTTAGAGAACTTTTAGCCGGTTTGTAGGAAGGATCCAGTACGTAATGATGTAAGGAACCACCGTTATTGTTGCCGTATCTGGAAAGTTCCTCTGATGATACCACTTGGGAGCCTTCTGCAATTTCTGAACAAGTGTTTTTCAAACCACTCGCCTTCAGTACTTCTCTACAATTCACACGAGCGCCTCCGAGGATGTCTCTTTCTCTCCGTCGAGGAGTGCAGGTTGCACGGAAAGCTTCAACTTCAACAATGGTAGTGATGAGGCAAACTCAGCTTGTAAAGACGTTCATGCATGTGAGACGGGGTAACGTGAAGTCAGGTAGGCTACCAAGTGGGATTTATGTACAACAACATTAGGAGCATTCCCCCGCACTCTCCGTCAGCTCACCAGTCAGTCAAACACAAAGAGAGGAAGGGAGAGAGAGAGAGAGAGAGAGCGAGCAGGCATGCATACATGCACACCACTATTTGCATCTTGTAGCCCCAGGTGGAAACGGATGGAAGATGCTGCTGCTTCGGATGGTGATGATGATGAAGAAGAAGACACGAGCATCCATTCCACTACACTCAAAAGCTTGGTTAGAATGGTTCAAACAGACTGCGGATACTACACATAGGCTTCCACATATATGAACACACATGTACACAGTCAAAACACTAATGGGAACAAAACTAATGTCCCCTCAAGGCGACTTCAGTGGCTTGTCTCGCCCCCTAATACCTATTGAGCTGGTCATGTAAACAGAACAAGCGGCCATCAACAAGGACCAGTATTCTTCACGCTCATTAGACCTTGGTCCCACATTGTAAAATATGATTGCGGATAGCAAAAGAATCCATATTACTACGTTCTTGGTCAATTCATATGATTGGGATGTGCTGGTGCGGGAATGTGCGAGTACGTGTTGGGGGGGATCCGCAGCGTTCATCCACTACATATATTAACTACAACCTCCAGCGCCATCCAGAACGGAAAGGAGTTGGACCGCAGTGCGCAATTGTTGCCATTTAATGTCTCTTATAACTAACAGTAATAGTAATAACAAGTTTAAAAATAAACTCAGAGGATGATTATTATGGTAGGCAGACAGAGTAGATGGTGCAGAGGAGAGATTATGATGGTGGAAAAGCAGATTGGACCGAAAGTTTTTTGTAGGCCAAAACCAGATGAATTTCCCCAACATAATTTCCCGCCTCGCTGCCTCACTCAGAAGAAGATACAGACAAAGCGGATGGAAGGAACTGAGTGAGGAGGCTCGAAAGATGGAAACAATGGGAGAGGACTCACAATTCAGATAATTATAAAGAAAACTCCATTAATTCTCCCAACGCAGGAGCGGAACGGGAGAGGAATTCGATATATGGGACGGGGGTTGAGTTTGCTTCTTTTGTCCGCAGCCTCCTCCCGTCTTCAGGAGCACATTTTCTCACACATTGCGACAAAATGAGGTTAACACACTTTTGAGGCCTGACCTTGGCCATGATGATTATTATATATGGCCCGGGAAAGCTTGGTGGGGCCACGACTGTGGTGATGACGTTGATCATGCGTTTGGAAGCCTGGTTAACAAGGAAATGAGTATAAAAACTCCTAATTTTCCTCTCCAAAATATGAACATGGAATAATTGCAGCATTATAACATTAACCACAACCAAGTGGATTCAGTTCACATGTTTACTAACTATAATGCTACCATCTACGTCGCGTTGTCGGCTGGTTTAAAATGAATCGGAAGTTGACATCTTGAATTGATATCACATCGCAAATTCCAATGGCTCGGACAACCCATCTTATTCTCCTTGAGCATTCTTCCGCTGCCCAACGCGTCCCATTTCCTCACAATGATTGCTCGTATAAAGCAATACTTTCCTCTCGACGGCTTTTCCAGTTTTTCTAACCCTTTGGGTGTAAATTATACGTGTGGTCCCGTACACCTTTGTGAATCCTTCACCGCGTGGTAATAAACAGTTAGATGGAACATCATTAGCTCATTATCATCATCCCTATTATTACTTACAGATCCTGGCTGGAAAATCTCCCATTCCTTGGAAAAGACCGCGTGAACGTCTAAGATTTGTGTTTAGAATATTAAGCAGCAAATTTTTACTAAAAGCTTAGCCCCAAAGGTCCCCCAAATCTCACGAGTAAAGTGACGACTGCACGTGAGGGTGACGGAGGTGATGTGTCATTACTCCGCATTTGTGGAGTGAGGCCCGATGGGAAGGGCTCACTACACAACACATAGGGGGGACGGATGATGGGAAAGGATTGAAAAGTATGCAAAGAGACGGGAAATTATGTAAAATCACTTTTCTTTGTTGTTACAATGCGGGTTAAAATCATGTAATAATTTAGTATATTCCCCGTTATTCATGGTTCATCTCTATACGCTCAGGCGGCGGCATTGTCTTTTGAGTTGGACAACGTTCGCGACTTGTGAGAGAGGAGAAGAATCTTCCGCATTCAACAATTCAATAAATATCCTTAAGCCATGAGTGAAGACTTCTTAAAATCTAATCACACTCTACACAAGACAAATTTCTTTTTGCCCGTTCACTAACTAGCAGTAATTGTACTTTGTGCTCATCTGGCGAATACGTCGGGTGCATCGCGAAGCCTTGCACATCCAAATGTTCACATCATTATCAGTCGAATACAGTAGAATCTCGTTCATGTGGCCCCCTGTACTACGACCACTCTTTAATGCGGTCATAAATTTCCCGCCAGAGGGGCCCAATTACACGTGACGCTATATATACCGTCAATGTGGATTCTCTTTTATGCGGTCAAAAATTGCTGGCCGGATTAACGAAATTCTACTGTAGTACACACTTCCGAGCTGTCATTTTCGTCGCCTTGGACAAGAGGGAAAATAAATGGTTTCCAAACTACAGGATCCACTCAAGTCAAGAAAGAATGCGGCGAGTTGAACAGATAGAGGCAGGAGAGGAAATGGAACAGTCAGCCGACTCTGACTGTCAATTAAGGAACCATTAACTACCGATCAGTAGACATTTCTGTTCCGAAAGACAGGCTACTCCTGGTTTTTTCTCCTAAGAAATACAACCCTTCCCATCCCTAGCTCGCGTTGGTAGCATCTATGTAGGAAAAATCTCAGTGATCGTATGCCTGTAGCATTTTAAGTGGAAGTAGACAGGCATGCACACATATGAAATGCTCTCGAATATTTTCGGGAATGTGCAAGGATTCCCTTTATCGTTTATGGGGCGTAGATTTGAACGTCATTGCATTTTAGCCTTATTACTCCGGTGACTTCTGCTACAGTTGTCCTCAGCCCATCTGCCATCGTCATAAACAACTAGTTGGTGCGGGGCTCCCGGAGGATACTACTACTACTCCTCCTGCATGATGACATGGGGCGGGCAGAATCCGAGTATACACCGATGAATTCCTCTGTCATTATGTGTGCTGGACTGGAACGTGAAGGCAGGGAGTGTCATGCGGATGAGATGTGGCGCGGGAGCTGGTTGAGTAATTTCCATTTATTCGTCTTAAATATTAGGAAGGATGTATTCACTCGGTTTTTTTCGACCCCGAAACTTCTGCTAAAGAGGTCGAAGGGGAACGGAGCTGAAGGGAAGTTTTTAGCTGGAGCACGTCACTTCACACTTGAGTAATTCATTCAAAAAGTTTTGAAATTCTAGCTCAGATTATTCTGAGAAAGTATTTTATTCAAAAGTCATAATCGCAATAATGCCAAAAATTTTAAGTGGATCTAACTTTTGAGAGGAAACGTCATGTTTTGTTGTGGGCAACAAATCTGCATGTTGTCAAAAGGTAGAATCAATCTTAATACCCGGGCATCAACTCTTTTCCCCCGTGTGAACTTAGAAGGATGGGAAAAGCCTGTGCACACCGTCAGGAAATATGTTAAATGGTCATGAGGTCCTTACGGTAAGGAAGAATTTCATTAATATGAGGCCGGCGGGGAAAACATGGGTGAGTGACTGAAGAATAGTAACTCTGATCTGATATGACAGAGCTTTTAGTAGCGATTTCAGTTACTTTTCATGCGACCATTAAAAATGTCGCGCTATCATAAATTTTGCTCTGTGAAATGTTGAGCAAGTTTTTGTACGTGTACTCTGCGTCCTTCCCGGTTGAAGTCTGACTCATCTCCATCATACAATGCCTTCTACATGTGGGCTGTAGACCCGGCAGTCAAACATTACGGTTGGAAATTGAGGAAGTACAATATGCCACCGCATAACCCACTCATGAAATCCAGCCCAGTTGCGTGTGAACCTCTGTGTGCCTTCCCTGGTTAGAATGGAAATTGAGATTTTGTAGAAATATTCTCTCCACTAACAACTTATAATGGTTCTTACGGAAAAAATTCTGTGGCGGAGGAAACATACGACGATGAATAATAACAATATATTTTCTCCTCGTCACAAAAGTTAAACACAACTTTCAACTTTCTTTTTCCTCATTCCCAGTGCCTTGAAGCCTCTACTTAATTGTAAGTGAAGGCAATCCTCGGAGCATCCATTAAAAGGGGATGGGATGGATGACAAAGACCTCTTTTTTGGTCTCATTTTCAAAATATTAATGCAGGCAGATGTTGTCAGGTCAATGTGTGGCCATTGCAAATGTGAACTACGGATCTTGAGTTTCTTCAGGCCGTTTTCCAGGCTTTCTTCCAACCTATACTCATGTGTTCTCCCCAGCCCCTCAAATGATGGCAATAACTGGTTTCCTGTGATCCCCCCGTTCCCTATACATTATCCGAATTCCCTCTGATCACTGCGCGCGCTCTGGTCGATCTGAGATAAACCGTTCGGAATTTTTTATGGTACTCTTGGCATCTCGGCCTTCCGACCATTCTCGCATACACTTTGAATTCTCAAGGGAGATTTTTGGAGTAAAAATATTTGCATGCTACCACGGATCCTGCCACCCTTTCAAGATGGACTCAGTGTCTGGGAGGATGAATGAGAAATTTTCCAGCCTAGTTCTAAAATTGTCAATGTGCACATGGAGATGAACGTGAACGCAGACGCACGTATGCACATGACCGGGAGGGATATGATTTTGGCCTGGCTTGAACCGTTGCCGTGAATATAGCGTCGTGTGCATAATACTGCGGTCTAGGGCCAACAGTCTAAGGGATCTCAGACACATTCTTTACTTCAAATGCATATACGTGTGTTATGGGTACACATATGGTCTTCTGGTAGATACGATTCGTACTTTGTTGTCACTGAAGTGATGTTTGAGTGTATGAGTGTGTTCTTAGGAGAGTACATGGAAATTCTTACAAGAGTAATGGTTTGTTGAATTTTATGCTGAAATTTATTCCAGCAAAGCTACTGTTTATACCACCATTGTTCCCGCTTGTACCTTCATACACCATGGAAGTAATCTTATGTTTTTACAGCAACCGCACAACTTCAACTGTCAGTTCCGACACTCTGGATTGTCAAAAAAGCTTTCGCTATCATGCATATACACTCTCACAAACGCAGTTACCATTTTATTTCCTGTTCAGTGCAATACGAGAAACTGAGCGACGGAAAAAAGAATATGTATGTCGGCCAACATAGATATCTCAAGTGTACCCCAAATCCCAATGTTTTTTCCTTCCTTGCCCATGGAATCCCAAACACTAATCTAGATTCGCAGCCACGAAAATTTACTGAGCCCGGCAGAGAATATAAACAGAGCCAATTCACGATACGAATCACGGAGTCGTATCAACTGCTGCGTGGTGTTTCCACAAGAGGTAATGAGCGGTGTGAGTGGGGCGAAAGTAAATGATTGCGTGTATGTATATGTGTTTAATACGCCGGTAGTGGCATGCAGCCGTACATCCGCAAGGAGTTCGTGCGACTTTTATCCGTTAAAGTCCCATGGCATGCGGAGTCGTCATTACAGGCGCATTAATGTTGACCGGATGCAACACTTTCGCTTGGAAGTATCATAACCTGTTTCCAAGGATTATTTATCTCCCTTCCCATCCTACGCACTCGTACTCCTTACTACTAATAACTTGATCTGCTCCTTTACCTGCCTGCCTGCCTGCACCAGCGCCACCTCCACTCTAAGTGGAGATTACTTTGAGATAAATTGGGACTTTTAATTGCAATTTATTTCCCTCCTTGTTAAGTATGTGATTTTCCGAGGGAGGAACTGCCTGCGGAAATAATGACAGCCCGTACACAGAGGAACAGAGGTTCAGCTAAAAAGTGGTATCACTTTCCTCCTTGACCGCGTATTATGCATGACCAAAGTTCATGGTATGCGTGGTCATTGAAGTTCAACCTTGTTGTCCGTGTTCCTCCATTGCTCAAACGCCTTGACCGTCCAAGTACAATAAACGCACAGGAGTAGGCAGGAATGGGTCCTAAGCATCGTCCACTCTCCCCTCTCTTCTTAAAAATATTCATATAACACTTGCCAGCCTGCCTACACGCACATACACACACAAACGCAACTTTTCCAACAGGCAAACGTATGCATGTACTTTCAAGCGAAAATGGGAGTGCAGAGTCAGTACATAGACAAGGAAGCGGTAGGCTTTCAAGTGTACCGTCACATTTTCTTTGCCAGAATGACTGCGTTTTGTTGGTGAACGACGTGGTGATGACCTGATTCGGACAAAGCTAATACAAAACGCCAATGTGGATGTGTCACAGAAATTTCATTACAAGTTATTAAATTCTCCGCATTTTAATCAGGAATGGAGGAGGGGGATGAGACAAATAAAGGAGTTTATGACTCGGCTATGCCCTCCGACATGAAAAACTTTCCACCCGCCCCTTTATATTAGCCCCATCCCATTACATGACAAATGAATGATCCTAACTTTACGTCAATGAAAGACTTACCATTGCAGCCCACCAGCAGACAAACACATAAAAATGCATACACACGGTCAACCACACACGATAGAACCATAAAAACAGACATGCACTCACACACGCAGAGGGAACAGGAAATAGAAGCTGATTGCAGAAAGAATGTCGAGTATTAAGTATGTGCAAAAGTACTTCGATGGCTCATGATGACTCTAGAGACGAGGTGAATCAATGACCTTAACTATTTCATCCTCTGGAAGATTTTATGCTGCAATTTCTAAAAGTTTATGTCAAGGCACGGATTTTCGCCACTGAAACGGTACATAATGAAAGTGGGACGGATAAGGATCATATCGATCTGGACGATGATGATGTTGATGGGAGATTAAATGAAACTACACTACTAATCCTCCTAAGTCCCTAGTTTACAGGATATAGCTATTGTGACACTTATCCGAGTCATTCTTACCTGACAGGGAGTGCGGGTTTGGTGCTCTGAGTCGAGTTAGACAGGCTATTTACCGCCTTAGGTCTGTCCCCTACCTTCAAAGTCATCTTTACAAACCTCTCAAATTTTAGCTACAGCCTCCTCTCCTTCCCCGGTCTTCAAGCCCACGTTAGCCAGGGCTTTTCTATTTGTCTTTAATTATCGTCTATAGGGGTAGTAAGGAAGACGGTGCTAGCTCCATTACGAGTGTGGCTGGAATGTGTGGTAGTACTTCTTCCCCCATGTGATCCAGTGTCATGATCTAAATGGGGAGCAATTAGCTCCATGCTGAGTAGCAAGAGGAAATATGTCATTAGCTCAGAATTAGAGTATAAATTACGAATTATCAGCTCCCGCTCTTTTATGACCGAGGTCTCATGTCATTCCACATTTCCACCTTCACACCGCAACTAACATGACTCCTTCAATGAGCATGTGGCTTTATGATTGGAACGCTTACCAAAGGCCCTTTGACTCTCTAAGTAGCAGCAGACGGCCGTTAACATGTAATTAAGCCATTCTACCCTCTCATTTGTTAAGTTATTATGTTCCGGAGTAAAATTTTGAAATATACGGGCGATGTCCATAAATTCTCTACTTAACCTTCAGACCACTGTGGTTTATGTTATGCAAACAAGAAGTCTAGATCGTAGCTCGCTTCAAGATTAGAAGTGTACTACTTCAAAAGCAGCAGTGCTATCCACTTGATGGTCGATTTCTGTACACTAAACATTGACGCCTAATCAACTTTATTATTATTATTATTATTATTATTATTATTATATAATTATAATAGGCCATATGACTATAGGGAAGGATGAACATTCTACGACGAAAACGATTAACCTCGTTACTACTTGTGTAGAGAAAGAGGATCTTGTACTCTAAAGCAACTGCTGAGGCAGTTTAAAAAAGTTCAGGCTCACTACACGACCATATTCGAATAAGACGAAACAATAAAAACCCACCGCCTTTCCCTCACAAGAGTTTCCTTGTGGGCATGCTTTTATGTAAGGACTCCATCTCAATCCTATATTCAGATTCACGTTGAAGCACTTGCAATCCTACCCGATTCCAGTTGATACAAGTCGAAGGTAGATCGACGGTAAACCCATGGGGGAGGGGGCCCCTTATTCCTGGTTACGTGGAACTGCATGAAATAGACAAGAATTGTAACTAGAAACTTTCCCTGAAGGATAGCGTATGGGATGGGCTTATGTACGCCGCGTGTCCACGGGGAAAAATGAAGTTTGGGGGAGTGAAAGGGGTTTTACTTTTGGATTTTGAGCCTCCCATTTTTCTGAAGACAATGGAGCTAGAGTAACTCATAAAAAGAGGATGTCGGGCGTTGAGGGATAGTAGTAGGACTTTGTCGTCGGCGTCGGTGGAAGGCGATCAAGCAATGAAACTCCACTGATGCTTCCAATAATACTAAAGTGTAGATAAAAGCAAGCTCCGCCGCAGTCATAAATAATGTACCACACGCCGGTGTGAGGCTTACAGACAAAATCCGCCTGGCCACATGTTGGAATTTTGTGGGTTGTAATTGTGAATAAGCGGGAGCTTGGCTCTCTCTCTCTCCCTCCCCCTCTGGATCAATGGGGAAAGGAAACTTACGAGGAACAAGTGAAGAGGAGTAAAAACGGATAGGAAGCAGGAACAACGAAAAGACTACTGCAGAGCGTGCAAGTGACAACTCACTCGGGACCGCATCATCAGCTTCTACGAACAGGAGAAGCTACCATGGGTTTCAGCTAAACTCCTCTTACATCGGATCCTCACTACTAGCTCACTCAGTCCAGTCGGACCACTCGAAAGACACAGTGGTGGCTTCCATTGGTTCCCGGAGTGGGAGGCTATGGAAGAATTAAATCAGGGACTGGAACAAATAACAAGGCTCTACAAATTTAGCCAGTTGTTCCACTATTTACACCCGACTCTCCTCTCGGGAAAATTGGACTGTAAGTTGCGGTCAAGATTTCTTTCGAGCAACCACGAACCACCACCACCACCTGTACCATCACCGTTTCTACGACCTTCATATTTTCACATGGAGGACGATTTTGTGTTCCGATACATAGAAGTGGACTCGAGACTCAAAATTCGAGTGAGGGTAGCGAGATTGATTTGCTCAGAAAATAAATACGTTCAATGGTTATCCATTTAAAGACCTATGACAAGTGAGAGGTGATGCATTTTCTACTTCATGGTTCGCTGCCCGACGGTCTTGCGAATTCCACCCCCCAGTGGAAGTTAAGTTAGAGCGGTTAAATCATAAGGTCAGGAGGGAACTCCCTAGTAAGGTATTTACTCGGAGTCAACTATCATTGCTCGGGTCTGGAATGTGATTTCCCCAAAGACATCCCCCCAGATTTGCTTCATGCTCGCTTCTCAGGTTCCCTCACACCACGCCACTATGTGTTTTCCACATAGTGGCTACATGCTGTACTATATTACAACTCTCACCCCCTACTGCTGTTACGCCGGCAGTACTGAGGACATTTCATCAGAAACCTCGGGTAGACCGTTCGCAGGAATTTACACTCGGGTTCATGATTACACAGCAGTATCCTAAGGTGTATTTTGTACGCGGTGGAAACCACTGCAGTACCTTTCCCAAGTCATATACAACACTTGCTGGTCCGGTTGGCTTGTAATTAGATCCAACCGCCGTCTTCTCTTCAAGATATCCTTAGTTAGTGTGAACTTGATATTTTCCTATTTCTTCCCTTTTGTGTTCCTGCAAAGTTGACGTTAGACCTTTCCGCCACCACCTGGAGTTGAGCTATTCTTCACACTCAATGAGTCAGCTCCAGAGCCGCATGCCCTTCCTCTTCAATTCCTAACACTCCCACTCACCAATTACTCAAGGAGGACTTGGCCAAAGGCGTTGTGTACTGGACGTATGGATGGAAGAGGT